>JAHBCN010006791.1:0-47115 GCA_019359885.1 Listronotus oregonensis
AACAACAGAGGCCCCGTTAATTTTAAAGGTTATTTAAATAAACTTCCAACTACAAAACCCGGGGCCCCTCAAATGGGGCCCCCTATGCTAAAAGGGGGAACCCCAAATCGCATCCTTCGCCAGTAAAGTTAAAATTTTGTTTTAAAGCAATAGAATCGATGGAAATATTTGTGACGGTAGTTTCTCAGAAAAACTATGCCCCCTATATGTGCCAGGGGGTCTAACGTGTTAAACAATTTTGGTTTTAAAAATTGCCAGGTGGCACCCTGGTAACATGCATTAATATCATTAGTAGGGCAATTTAAAGAGGATCTTATAAAAAATTAAGGTAGAATAGTTTTCGGTACCCATTCGCCGATTCGTGCTAGACTACTGTAATTTTTTATTAATGCCCCTTTCTTTTAATGTTTTTTTTTTCAAAACTCGGCTACCGTTTCTCAAGGCTTTACTTTATTTTTAATTATGTAAAGTATACTTACACCTCAACAAGCAGCGTACAATACGAACAACAAGGTCCGTCCTCTTACTAAATTATGCTCTACCTCATGTTTCCTTGTTAGCCCAACGTCTTCCTAATGTATCGTTATCTTATTCGTAAATATCTACAAACTCGAAACTTTGTCCATGCAAGTAAAGGTCTCTGCTTCGAGAGTTGCGGTCTTGGTGTTGGCAATTACGACTTGTAATTTCATTTCGAACTTCTCACCTTCATTTGCAAATGGGGATTCTCAGTGGCGTACATGGGGTTTATATGGTAAAACTTTAATGAAAAAATATAATACTACCTTTAAATTAATTTTTTCTTTGCTTTCAAGAACAAAAGTAGTTTTTATTTCTATCACCCCACTGACATATATTGAAACAAAACAACAAGTGGAAATAAAATGACAAGTTCATATGTTTTTTTTTGTTTTTCTTTAGGGCTGTTTTACACATACTAGAATTTCGTTTAAATTTAGTGAAAACTGTTTTCAAAATTTTAACGAAAATTACACACCAGTACTTTTTAATCCATCAAAATGGGTTTTTTTGACAGGCCACCATGGCAACGCATGTATTTCATTAAAATGTTTTCTTTCTACGGTGGGTACAAACCACAACTAACCACAACTAACAGCAATTAGAGTGGAAATTTTTTGACATAACAAAGATTTTTTTGACAATATTAAAATAGTATTTCTGTTCCACCAAAAACAATATTTAAAAAAATATGGCTTTCAATTCTATTGACTAGCGCTGGTTATGTACGCCGCATCATATAATATGAACGTAAGGTCTTTATGAAAAATTAAATAAAAACAAAAAACGCAATTTTTAACCACTTATGGTAACTTAAAGTTTATGTAAAATCAAAGAATAATATGTACTATAATAACGGTCTTACGGCCAAGTGATGATCGCGTTGTTAAATTTGAATTGTTAAAACTAAAACGGTTTAGAATATTTAAAAAAGTCATTGTCAGTGTTATGCAATGAGTTTTATAAACCTGTAAAATCTAATATTTTGTTAAACATTTCTAAACCTTCTTTTTGCAATTTTAAAAAGTTAACAAGTTTAGAAAACTTAACAAAATTCGTTTGACGTTTTTATAAAATATTGAATAACACTGACAATGACGTTTTGTTAAACATTCTAAATCGTTGTTAACTTTTAACAATTGCTAAGTCCATTGCTAAATTTAACAAAGCAATTATCACTCGGCCGTTAAAGTGGTATTTCCGTGTAACAAAAGTGTAAAAATTATTTATAGCACAATGCATATTTTTAGAGAATTATCCTTTGTCTTTAAGCGGGATAATCATCCAAAAAATTCTCCGTAATAATTTTATATCGTGTGGTATTATTACTGAAGTTTTTTACCAATTTTTTTATACCAGATATCACCCTACCAAGCTATAGAATTATTAAATAGAAATCTTCCCAAGGTATTTAACAACAAGAAACTTGTCAGATTTATAATTATTTTAGTACTTTTTCTGTGTTTCTGGTGGTTGTAAAAATATCGTACCAAACCTCCTGCAAGCCCAATTTAAAATTTTTTTTTTTTGTTTAATTGCGTATTTTTTAAGAATTTTTTAAAAAATTATGGGTAAAGATTCTAATAGGATATTTGATATTAGTTCAATAATTTTTCTTGTATAGTTATAATAAATTTATGTAAATCTTTTTTCATACTTTGTGTGAAAGTTATGCGCATACTCACCAATATTATTTTGTTTTTGGATATTTTTTAAAATTATTAAATAGGTTTATGTTTATTGGTACTGATATATTTAAAATTTAAATTTCTGTTGGTAAATTACATTAGTTTAAATCGACTTATTGACCTCCGCGTAGATTCTTGCTTATTTTTTTAATTTTCTTATAGTTAAAACAAAAAACATGTTTAGTATTTTTATGGCAAAAATTTTAATTAAAATTATTACACGTGCAAAATGAAAAAGTATTTGAAATTTAAATTTCAACTCAAAATATTGTTAAAAAAAAATTCTTAAAAAAAAATAAAAACAAAATTTTAAAGCACGTAATTTGTGACTGATGTTCTGTTTAATTACTATATTTGTGATCTAAATAACTTAAAATACGGCGTTTACCTTTACGTACATTTTTCCCGGTTTTTGTCTTTTACTTAAAAATAGTGTAAACAAGCATTGCTTTTATTAAAAAACTCGTTTTAATATTAAATTAAATATCTACATTATTACTTGTTTTAAATAAAATATCTAAAAATACTTAATCAGTGCTTTATATTTCTTTTTGTTTTCTATGCAAGGAACTTATTTTTTAATATTTTCTACATCTTTAACCAATTTTAAAAACAAAATCCCAAATTAAATTATTTTTTGACAAATAGTTAACATTAAAGTTAAGCCCTGTTGCCAAAAAAATTAATTTTTATCTCTTTGTTAATTAAATTCATTGTTAAAGTGGACAATAAACTTGTCATTTTAAAAAATGTTATAAAATTTATTAAAAAAAATTTTTTATTTTTTTTATTTATTAAAATCTATTTAAAATATATAAAATATATATATATATATATATATATATATATATATATATATATATATATATATATATATATATATATATATATATATATATATATATATATATATATATATATATTTATTTAATTTGTTAGTAAAAAACAGCTGTTTTAGCCATAAGCTAAAGATTTTATTCAATTATAACTCTTATAACATTAAAACGCCATTAAAAACAAAGCAACTAATTTAAATTATGTGTTAATAGCTTTAATTTTAATTTTATAAATAAAATTAAATAAAATATACTCACCTAAATATATTTAAAATTATATTAAAATTTATATTTAGAAGGTAATAGTAAAAAATATTTCATAATTATATAATAATTTTATGTTATAAACCAACAATTTAAACGAATTGGTAAATTTATTTACCAACTTTTTGTTTAATGAAAAAATTAATTGATTTTATAACCTAAGGTCTAAATTTATTATTTAAAAAGGTAATTTTTAAAATTTTTGTTACATGGACCGAAAATGTAAAATTTGACTAAATTAAGCATTGAGTAATCAGGAAGTAACTACCTGTTTTTAATTAAAAAAATTACTTTACGTTGTGGTAAAGCCACTACAACAAGAGTATTATATTTTAATAGATATTTAACCAACAGGCATTAATAAAGGTTGGAATCACTAATTGCCAATTAATGCCCGGTTAGTTACAATATTTATTTCGGCGATCGTTGTGTTATTATATTGTA
The DNA here is from genome assembly GCA_019359885.1 of Listronotus oregonensis. Taxonomy (NCBI): domain Eukaryota; kingdom Metazoa; phylum Arthropoda; class Insecta; order Coleoptera; family Curculionidae; genus Listronotus; species Listronotus oregonensis. The sequence continues at coordinate 3,752 of JAHBCN010006791.1, forward strand.
AAAATCATATTTTTTTTGGAAGGTATTTCAATTTAAGGCATTTATTTAGGAAATAACATGACAGGTGCTTTAATAACTGTTATTCAAGTGACAAGGTTATAAACATACTTAATGTTTTGTTTTGTGTATTTTTAGTTGTCTGTACTGTAATCGTCAGAGCTGGGACGCATCATTTTTAAAAGGATTCGATTTACGGATCCGAATCCTTTTAAAGAAATCGAATCACCAATACAAATCACGATTTTTTTTAAGAAAAAGGTTTTTTTTTCGTCTCACGAATCCGAAATATCTTTAGTTTTTATGCTTACAAATAGTCATTTTAAAGTGCTGTAACTCTTGGCCAAATTGGTTTTTGGTCAATATTCTTCAAATTTGAATATGTTATTTCTGAGATCAACATAAAACCATCCTTAAATAAAACATTTTTTTCAAACTGTATTCTAAAACTTGCGATGCTAGATCTTCATGAGGTTTTTAAATGTCATTCTAGAAATAACCTCAAGCAACTTATAAATGGAATATTATTGTAATTTTACAGGAAGTTTCACAGGTAACGTTTAATAATTTTTTGCATGCGGAATATAAAAATGTATTAAAATTTTTAATTTATTTTTGTAAGACAACCTTAAGAGAAATAATAGAATGTCTCATTTAAAGTCTCCCGGATTATCTTAAGGATAACCTATAAAAATTTTAAAGATTAAGCAATTAAAACTTTTAAGATCAAATGCAAGTAGAATTAATGCCAATTTTTGGATACCACACTATATGGTAACGAAAAAAAATGTTTTATTTAAATGTTGTTTCTCTGGACCTGAAAAACAACATATTTTGGTTAAAAATCGCATGTTAAGGTATGTTTTCCTTATTTAAAGATTTTAATAGGCAGATGTTTTAAAATTTTGTATCTTTATTTCTGAAAATCAATGTGTCGCTGATTACGAATTTAAAAATTTGGCAATTTAAAATGGAAGATTTAAAATGGCGGATTTTGGTATTTATAAATAGTGATGAGCGAGACCGGTCTTGTCTTAGGTCTTGGTCTTGGTCTTGCAGCAAGACCAAGACCGGACAGACCAAGACCCCTTCTCGCTTGCAAGACCAAGACCAAGACCGGGGTATGCAAGACCAAGACCAAGACCAAGACCGGGGGTGCAAGACTACGCAAGACCAAGACCGACCTGCAAGACTCTTGCACTTTTGTCACTTTTTTAAAATTATAATATTCAATTTTTATATTCAATTTACAGAGGTATTTCATACAGACATGACAAAAATGTGTCGAGAACTGCCTAAAAGGCGATTATTTTATGAGTAACAGCTTTTTTAATAAATAATAATTAAATCGATCACTTCGTTTTTAATAAAATTATCTAAAAACGATAACTTAGTAGATTCAGTAACATGTTGCAAAAATAATAAGATTGTAACTCAATGGTCCAACAAAGCTCGATATCTCCAAAACCGTTTACGACAGAGAAAAACTAAGAGTACAAAAGTTATAGAAGCTGAAAATTACTTACCTATTTCTAATGTTTTTTTTTAATTAGGTATCTAGTGATGCCATTTACTGGATCAAAAATTTCCAAAATTCCACACCGTAAAAGTGGCATCATTAGATTGCTCCTTTAAACTAAGATATAAATGTAAAAGTGATGGTTTAATAAAAAATATATTTGTCATTTTATATAGGAATACTTTTTATATAAATGGATTTTAAATTTCACTTCCGGTTTAGACGGAAAAGTCAAAACAATGCCAAAAGTATAATGATTACGTCATTTTTGTCAAAACCGAAAATGATATATAAAAAACCATCTACATCGACATTGTACCTATATGACAGTTCAAGAATTTCCAGCATAATATACAGGGAAGCGATTTTTTAAATAAATTTTTTGCTATAATTTTTTTATTTTAGGTTAAAAGCTAAAAATAAGGAAATTTTCTTGAGTGGTAGTAAATTTTTTGGAAAATTCTGAAATAGAAAATAATTTTATATTTTACGCCCTTTTTTCTATAATTTTTGTATATTCAGTTTTTTACCATTATGAACGGTTTCGGATATATCCGTCTTTGTCGCACTATCGAGCCACCTTGTATAAGCAGAATGTTTATAAAGTATTTGTTCAAACTTTGTACGGCAAATGTTTGACTAATTTGAACATAGAAAGTTTATTTGAACTGAAAAGCTTCCTAATTACCTTTTTTTTTTAATAAGAAACCAATGTTTACATATCAGAAATTTCAGATGTGGTTGAAATTAAAAGTTTTTTTTTCTGCCCTCAGAGTACTCAGTATTGTAATTTTATATGCTTCTTCAAAGAAAATTTAAATATTTCCTATCACTGAAATGAAGCGCTATAAATAAATAAACCCCTTCATTTAAAATATCCTTTTTATTAAAAAAAATTAAATGTACATGTATGGTTAAAATTGGTATATTTTAAAATTTTAAAGCAAAAAATATAGTCTCCATCTTTATTTATTTTTAAGTATTAAAAAATATATTTTTATTTAAGATTGCTTGGTTTAAATTATTACTACCAAAAAAAGCAAGACCAGCAAGACTCTTGCAGCAAGACCAAGACCAAGACCTTCTTTGGGCTTGCAAGACCAAGACCAAGACCAAGACTAGCCCGGTCTTGGTCTTGGTCTTGCTTTGCTCATCACTATTTATAAACCTACTTGCCCTAGATTCAGTTTTTTTGGTCTGATGGCCTTACAAACTAGTGTATTGGCCACTAGATTCAGTATATAAGGGTTTTTAAAAGTGCTAGATCAAAATTTGGAAATTAACAATCTTTGGTCAAAATTTAAAAATTTGAAATGGCACATTTTAAATAGTGGATTTTGGCATTTATTAACCTATTTGACTCAAATTATAAATATAAGAAATCGGTTACTTTTGGAATCGGATCCTTTCAAAAGGGAATCGATTCCGGATCATTTTACAATTATATAACAAATTCGGATCACGGATCTATTTTTAAAAAGAAATTGATTCCACACGGAATCAAATCTTTATTACGCACCCAATGTTCACCGTTTACAGGGACCTGATGTCACGAGCGATGCCATTACTGTGCGTTTTCGCAGAAGTTTAAAACTAAAAATTAAATAATTTTGTTTTTCTGTCAAACCCTTAGTTTTTGTAAATGAAACATATTTTATAAAAATAACAGAACATTATAAAAGAATTTTTAAAATCAGTCATCATTTCTCTTATCCTTTTTATAAAAACAGCAAGCTGAAAAATATACAGGGATGCGCAAAAGTCCGGAATAAAATTAATATCTTTTTAACCAGTAACTTAGGAAAAAACGCTGAAACACGTCAATTGATTTTCAAATTGTACGCATTTTGTCAATAAAATGAAATATTTTTAAACCCTCTTATGCAACTTTCCCAACTTTTTTTCAAATGCAAGCCTATATCGCGTATGGGCTCATTAAAAAGCTCGTAAAATGGAATCTGACCATACCCTTTCTTTTCTTTTAAACTTATGTGGTTAACAGGAAATGAGAAAACTCTTTAAAAAAGAGTTAGAAATACCTACTTAGTGCTATCTACGGTGAATTAACAATGCAAATAAACAAATAAAGTGGCATTCAGCATTGATGATGTACACTGCTCAACAATTGCTAAGGATCATCAGTACCTAGTTTTAAGTTTACAAATTTTAAAAACAGACCAGCCTGGGCAGGGCACAAGAATTTTATTAATTATGTGTAAAACTGATAACGTAATCTAGCATCAACATTCTTTGGAATTTATTTTTCAGAAAATTAGTTATAATGCCAAACAATTGTTGAGCAGTGTACTTCAAAAAGAGAAAAAAGGTTGTTAAATTTTTGTACCAAATTTAATGCCCTGATAAGAAAATTTTGACTCAGTTTTAAAATTGTGGCATTTCTAGAGTAAAATTGAAATCTGTTTAGTTTATTAATTATGTACCTTCAAAGTGTTCTTTTTTAATTTGCCAAACAAAAATGGTATTGTCAGAGAGGCAGCGTATCGAAGTCTTGATATTGTTGGGATGCAGGATAGAATGCAGGTCAAAGTGAAGTGTGTACTATTTAATGCAAAATATCCGGAAAATTACATTTCCCAGGCCACTGTGAGTAAGATCTAACACAAATTTGAAGAACATGGTACAGTGAAGGACTTGCCCAGAAGTGTCCGGCCACATGTTTAGACGAAGATCAAAAATTGGACATTGCCGTATCTCTGCAGGAAGATCCACATTTATCAACGGTTTCATTAGCCCAAAACAATCCTGCGTCTAGACGTACGATTGGGAGGTTTTTGAAAGAAAAATACCACCCATATAAGGTATATCTTGTCAAGATATCTTGGAAGATGACTATGACAGGCGTTTGCAATTTTGTGAGGAAATAATGAGGGGATGTGACGAGAATAATGAGTTTCCACTGAACATTCTCTTTTCGGACAAAGCCACTTTTTATTTAAATGGAGTAGTTAACAGGCACAATTATCGATTCTGGAGTCAGGAAAACCCACACTGGATATGCGAAGCTCATAGGCAGCGTCCTCAAGTAAATATGGGCAGGCATCATCAACAACAGAATATTAGGGCCATACTTTTTGAGGGAAACCTTACGCGCTACTTAGACTTTTTACGCTTTGAATTAGTGCCTGTTTTTGCTGTTATGTTTCCCAATGAAGCAGATCCAGATATCCCCACTGAAACACTTTGGTTCCAACAGGACGGCGCTCCCCACATTTTGGTATTAACGTCAGAGAATATCTCGATGAAATATTTGCAGGAAGCTGGATTGGACGACGTGGTACAATTGAATGGCCGCCACCATCCCCAGGTTTTTTAACGCCATTAGATTTTTTTTTTGGATATCTAAAAGAAAAGGTTTATCAAAATAGGCGGCTAATATTAAAGATCTAAAAACATAATTGAGTAGAATCACATAACATACCGGCTGAGGCCATTCAAATTTCCCGTAGACGTGTTTTAACATCGCCTAGGAGCCCCAGAGTAGAGGGTGGAGGGCATTTTCAGCCTTTGTTAATTAATTCCCCCGTAGATAGCACTAAGAAAATTATTTCAAATTTTTTGTTTTTAAAGATTTTTTCCTCATTTCCCTGGTAACCACACAAGTTAAAAAAAAGAAGGGGTATGGTCAGATTCCATTTTTTACAGGCTTTTCAATGAGCCCTTACACGTTATAGATTTGCATTTGAAAAAAAAGTTGGGGAGGTTGCAGCTAAGGTGTTAAAAAAAAAATATTTGCATTTTATTCCCAAAATGCGTACAATTTAAAATCAATTAAATGTTTCAGCTTTTTTTTCCCCTAAGTTACTGGTTAAAAAGATTTAATTTTATTCCGGACTTTTGCATCCCTGTATAGCCTTTGCACTTTTTAGCACATTGTTTTCCCAAAATAGATCGTACAGTCACTGCAGGTATGGCTATAACATTTTCAACCTCCATCGGTTTTTATAAAAATTTGGTATTAAGCTTATTTTACCCTTAATTTCAAAAGTGACTAACTTGAGTTTCTTGCATTTAAGAAGTTAAAACCCACCAAAATAAAAATTTAAAAAGGTATTTAATAGTAAAAATCTTATTTGGTTAAGTAAAATATATATTCTGTAACATTTTAATGCATGATTTATAATTTTCAATAATTCTAACGGCAAAAAATTATAAAAGAATTGTTTTTTTTTTTAATTTGTTTCCTAGTAGTGTCATTACTACATTAACTTATTAATTTACCAAAAATTTTCAATCCTTAAAAATCGCCCCTTATCTTAAGATCGATAAAAAAATATTTTAAGCAGCTTTAATCGTTTTAATTGTGCATTTATAGATGAAAATTATTTTTACCGAATAGTTTTTACGATAACTCCATGAGTTTTTTTGTTATCGGGTTATTCCAAAAATATTTTTTTAAGTGCTATAAAACTATCAACATCTCTATTTTTTATAAGCCTTTATTTTTAAATGTTAAAGAATTAAAGAGCTCGGGACAAATAACCCTTATATTAAAATTTAAACTTCTAACGATAATAACTCGGTAGTTTTTAACCTACAGAAATAAAAAAAAAAATATTTGCTATAAAACCTACATTTTGTTCTCTATTATTTTTTATATATATCTAGTAGTTTTTAGAGTTATTATGAAAATAAAAGACATTTTTAGAGAAATTTAAAAAATTCTGTTTTTAAAAAATCGGACTTTTTTTCAAAAAAAAAGCATTTTAACCGCTCAAACTTTTTAAGCTAATTACTTACACTAAAGTAAAGTAAATTCTTTAAGGAATACTATAAATTTTAATTTTGGTGGAAGTGACGTTGGTTTTATTTATTACTTTTTCTTTAAAAATTCGAGAGCCCATCTTATTTCCCTTCTCTTGAAAATTTTAATCAATCCTCCCTTAATATAAAAGGTCTTTACCTGTACTTTAAAAAGAGTTTTAAATATATTTTCCGAAAAATGTGTGTTTTCAGTTATTTAACCTTGAATCAGTGGCGGCTGGTACATAAGAGCTGCAGAGCTGAAGCACCAAAAAATAGAAAATAACCCTTAAATCTAAAATAAATAAATGTTTCTGATTTTTAAAAATTATTTGTGTTTAATTAAAAAGTTAAACGGACAAGTAACTTCCAACGAACCCCGAGACAAGTTACTTGAACGAACTGCGCCGACATTGCTGTGGACGTGTCAACAGCATATCTCCACGCGCTTGACCATATAAATTTAGCAGGGCGACACAATGTGGTTCTTTTGTAATTTGCCATCGCCTCTGACGTCGCGACTCCCCAGCCTTTGATTTTAATACCGCTGTTTTAACGGGAATATGTTCTGCATTTTTCGCAGTGCTGAGAGATAGTGATTAGGTTTTGACGAGTTTTTCGAGCGTTATCAATTTCCCGTTTTCTGTATAAAATCTAAAATTTTCCCTACTGTTATAAGCGTTATATTTGTTTTTATCTTGATTAATATTCATCTTAGAGATGGATATTATCGATAATTTATTAAATGTTAAAAACTTCAAAGTACACCTACGAAGAAAAAATTAAATTAAAGCAAGGTGGACGTCCTTTACCGGAATCTGTAGAAGGCTCAAGTCGTGGGAAACAGTACAAAAAACAATTTAATCGTGAGTGTACTCAAGAAACGATTGGATTTTGGATGCAATAAAAAAAAAGCTCTTTTCTGTTTTCCTTGTGTACTTTTTGGCGGAGATAAATCGTGGGCCCAAATTGGAGTGACAGATTTAAATCCCTTTGAGTCAAAAAAAAAAACATGAAACGTGCCGACACCATTTACATAATGTAAAAGGAATTTGCTTTTTTAGGCACCGTAAATATAAGGGAACAACTAGATTCTGCCTACTGGGTAAATATTTAAAAAATTTTAAAGAAGAGGTGACAAAAAAAGGGATGTTTTTTTCTAAAATTATTGATTGCGTTAAATTTTGTGGAATATTTAAATTGGCACTTCGAGGACATGACGGGCCCCTTCTCAGAAAATCCAGGAATTTTTCGTGGCCTTATTAACTTTAGTGCAGAGCTTGACAAAACTTTGGAGGAACATTTAGAAAAGTCGCAGTGTTTAAAAGGGGTTTCCAAAGAAATTTAAAATGACATTTTAGACTGTATTTTAGAAGTATGCCCGGAGAGAATTTTGGAAGAAATTCGTCTATCTCCAAATCTGGCAATAATTGTAGACGAAACAACTGATGTGTCCGAAAAACGCAGTTAGTAGTAATACTTAGGTATTCACGAAATAGCGAACCTATAGAACGTTTCTGGACCTATCTAAACCCCCATTTGGTTTTAATGCAGAGTCCCTCACGCAAGATATTTTACAAGTTTTGAATTTAATTTTTACCAGACACAAAATCAACCAAAAACTAATTGCTCAAAGCTACGATGGCGCAGCCATGTGAGTGGAAGGCATTTGGAGTCCAGGCAAGGATTAAGGAGAAATTTCCATATGCCCATTTTGTTACTTTTTTTATCGCATCAATTAGTTTAATAATTTCCAAAACTGCTTCCCCCAAAATTCACAAGTAAGACGTTTTTCGGGAATTTGCAAGAAATACCAGCATTTTTGAAATTCATACAACGTGGGTGTACTGACCAAATAGTTCAAAGAAGAATTCCCCATGGTGCGCCACCTCGGGGGGAATTTTAACATCCGCACTGTTAATATTGTTTTTGAACATGAATCTTTAATAAATGTATGGAGAAAATAGAAGACTCTTTTACTAAAACAAACTATCAGAAGAATGCTTTTAGATAAAAATTTTATTTTCTGGGTAACTTTTTTTCCATCGTGTCATGCCTCATGTAGATGTTCTTTTTAACGAGCTACAAAAATACAAACAGCCCCTGAGAAATAAACAAAAAAATTGAGACTTTTGAGCAGAATGTGATGTCACTAAGAAACTCAGTACCTGAAGTCGTTACCCAAAGCTTCTTCATTATCCACCGAGCCCTTATCTAAAATTCTGAAATGACAGTAAATTGGATCATGTAATTTTGAACTGTGCAGAAAGATCGATTTGCATTTAAAAATCATTTATCTGCGGCTACTTTTTTTTATTCTAAAAAATTTTGGGGGAATTTTGTGATAATTTTCCGAGAAAAAATTTAACATGTTCTGCTTATCAGACATAGATAAAGAACGTTTAAAAACTGAATTATCAGTAATTTATTCCAGAGCAGACTGTAGATCTAAAAAAGGGAGCAGTACCGTTTTAAAATTTTTAATAGAAAATAATTTATCGGGGCTTTTCAAAAAACCCAAAAAAAGAATAGAAATTCTTATAAAAATTTTCAATACGACTGCAGAGGCTGAAAGATCATTTCTATTTTAAAAACCCGAATAAAAAATTTTTTTACGTAATTCTATGACTCAGGATCGTCTAGTGGCTCTATCAATGCTTATCAATTGAAAAGGAAATGATTCGTGAAATTTCAAATTTCAATGAAAAGGTTACAGACAAGTTTTCTTCCAAAAAGGACAGAAGAATCAACTTAATTTAAAAAAAATAACCCCTTTAGTCTTCGGAACATTCTTTTGACATTTACTTTATAAACTTTTTTACTTGCTTCTCAAATCTGTGTAAGTTTATATTTATGTTTTTTTTAATTCTGGTTTGTTAAATGTATATTACTAATCTTTTTGCTGCTGTCCCAGAACCTCTATATTTGTAACTCACGACCCCGCCACTGCCTTGAATACTTGCGTTCAAGTACTCCTTTAAGTAGCTATAAGTCGCTTTAGGTTTAACCTAAAATGTATTTAAAAATACGAATCTCTTTGTTTTTTTATTAGCCGTTATTTTGGAAAAACATCTTTTTTGGAAAAACGTATAGTTTTGAAGTTATTTGTAAAACAATTTCAAAACATGCATTTTTTATAAATAATCAACATTTTTAATCGTTATTAACTTAAAATATATTGACTTACCCAAAAAACTTTATGGAAAAAAATTGCTTAGAATTGTGTAAAAGCGCAAGTCGGCACCATGTCACTTTTGTTACTAAAGGTTCTCTCCAACTACTCACCAATTTTTACGCAAATCGATAAAGGTTTAAAGAATTCAGAGTGAAACCCTTTAGTAACTGTACTTAAAGCAATTTAAATGATAAACCACAAATGGGAGCAAAAATTTGTTAAATTTTAATTAAACAGGTTCAAAACAGTTTTTAAAAAAGATAAGGCTAAAAATGTAATCATGTTTTACTGAACAAATAATAAATATGTCTTGAAAATATCATTGAAATGGGATAACGAATACTGGGTATTTACCTTTCTTTGTCACATTATATTTATAATTGGCGTGTCTAAAAATTTGTATGGTCATTAAGTCATCAGTCAAAAGAGTTGTGCTGTTTATTATAGATCTTCCAATTTTTAGTTTCGATGTTATTGATACAACAATCTTGCAACATTGTGAAGTAACTACACCACTGTTGATTTTCTACAGCATCGCCACAAGAGCAAACTTACGATTGTAATGTTTCCTCATTTCCCAGGTGGCGCTATTCGCGTATTCACCCTGAATTGTGCGACTTATTATGCAAGTTTCTATAGTCGAGAGGTTAAATTATAATGAGAGACTGACGTATTACAAGAAATTAAACCATTCTACATATGCAAGGGGATTATTGTTTTTACAAGCCGGTTTATTATAACAAATTTTAGTGGATAACAGCCTGGATTTACCTTAATGAAATATACGTGATGTTAAAAATAAACTTTTACCATAAAAAAACCTTTTAAAAGGGTACTGTCATAAGTAAAATAATGGTATGACTTTGCAGTTAGAAAATTGGAATGCAGTATGGAGCTTTTGTATTCTATTAGTGGAATTTTTTTAAAAGCAATACCTTAAAGAGTTTCAGAAATATAAATTAATTTTTGTTTCCTTTTTGGTTTTATCTTCGGACATTTTTCGAAGACTTAAAGCCTTAATACTTGTTGCAGAATGCGTTCTGCACCCTAAGCTATTTTTTCCCTCCCAAAGGTAGGGGAAACTTTCTTTCTAAATCTAAATAAAATAAAATAAAATCTAAATTTAATCAATAAATTTCCTATATAAAAGTCACAACAGCGCTTTAATAAATTCTACACATCCCCAAAATGTAATTCTCGGAACTCCGCACAATTTTAAAATCAAGAAATAAAGGAAACCGACCGTCGAACGTGAACATGTTTCCGTAAACTGGTAATGCGTGGCAGGGGGACGCATCCATTAAGGTCTCAGAGATTTCGCCTGTGAAAAAAACGAGTTGCCTCGTAGGTGGTACGCGCAGCGGCTCAGAGGTAAAGTCTTCAACAGATTTTAATGCAGTTAGACTTATCGTTTTAAAGAAAAAGGGTCTGGAAGTTTGTTCTTTTATTTCGGGCGAATAACCACAATATTCCATTAAATTTTAGATAAGACTTCTGGCTTTGAATAATAAGCAATGTCTTCTCTCCTCCATTTTAGGGAAAATTACCGAAATGTTCTATTTTAATAATACATCTCGTTTTAAAGAAAAAGGGTCTAAAGTTGTTCTGGTATTTTGGGCGATTACCGAAATATTCTATTAATTTCCTCAATAAGAATATCATATTCTCATGACAGCATGAATTACTGCCTTCTTTTTTCTGTAACTAAATAAAGTTAAGAGTTGTTTAGTTTTTTTTGTCAAATTTAATTTGACACGTAGGTAAGTTTGAAGAGTAAAGTAAAGTAAAAATAGTGTTCTGAGAAAGGCGAGCAGTGGATAAAAAGAAAAGTAGTTATTGAATGGTAGTTTTTCCGGAAATTTTCAGAAAGCAAAGGTAATAATTAAACTTATTGACAAAATAGTGGGTGTTCTTAAAACGATAAATGACTTCTTAATTTGATTTTAACTTTTATAACTATATAATAATAAAAAACATTATCAATTGTGTCGTAAAGTAAATAAATTTGCCTGTCAAGGACTCCGTAAGACATTTCCATTTTAAACAACAGTCAACTAAATTTTTGCCTGATTTAAAGCAAATTTTGCCAAATTCTCTAAGTAGATTTTGTAACTTTTTTAACATATTTTTTTGTAAAAAGTAAGCCCTGAAATTTGTGAACAGTCACTATTGTCTTAAGATAATAAGTTATGCTTAAATCTTTCAACCTCTTGACAATTAATTAGTAAAAGGGTAAATTACATAAAACCTATGTCTTTCTTCCATGATTTTAAAGTAAATAAAATTTTAAATCGATCATTTGTCAAGAGAGATAAATTTTAAGTTTTTACACATCAAAATAAGTGTAGTGTAGTAAACTGTAAATGCATTGTAAATAAACTTTGTATATTTATTTAATTCGTAGTGTCTCATTTAGTAATCGTCAATACACAGAGCATTTAAACCTTAATGCACATCAACTGGGTTTCAGTTCTAAGTTAGCCGGAACAGAGTATACTGGCAACTACTTGTGGTACTGAGGCGTAAAGAATTACGTTTCTCATACAATACTAGCATTTGTAGGTGCCAAGGAAAGTAAGGAAATGTTTGTTAATTTAAAATAAAAATGAATTTTTAGTAATATCTGTGTTTTAAAATCCAAACAAGATGACAACAGTCAAATTTGACATATAATATGATCGTTTAGGATGCCGATATCAAAAAAGCATAGGACCCAAAGGGTGTATCTACATTGCTTTTTTTTTTAATTTTAAAATTTACCATCTACCTTTAGCCTTAAATTTAAATTTAGCACTTATTTCTTAATCTTTTCTATTTTTACCATATTTCCAATTCTAAAAAATTTTCAGATACTGTAAGTAAAATGCCAGGTTGCTTTAAAATTACCGAAGAAAAATTAAACATATTTTTAAATTAATTCAAAGTGGCCTTATTATAAATTTTTAACAGAAGCTATGGATCAAGTATTTAAAATATTGACAGCTTACTTATCGATACAAATGAACCTACCCTACAAATTCCCAGAGCCCATTTTAACTTGCATATGGGTAATACAAGGAAGTTTAAAGGTGTATGGAAGCCCAATGCTATGGCCCATTCGATCAAAAAATGTCCAGCCCAGCATAAAAATAACTGTCAGAGTTGGCCCCGCCGATTCTGCGCAATAACAAAATTGCACGAAATAATTTAATGTGTTCCCTACTTACACTGATGAATCAGTGTAGTTAGGTAACACATTATACTTTATAGAGCCATAGTACATCATTTTCGTAGTGGTTTGTGCCCTTTGCGCCTTATTAGTTTCGATTGTTTTGCTTTGTGTGAGTACCTATATTTTGTGGTTGCCAGAAGTTTTTGGATTGATAAAAACCTTATTTTAGTGATTAGTGTTTATTAAATTGTGGCTATAATTTTGTGTTTATTGTTTGTTACTTATAATATCGTAACAAAATGATTAGAGTGTATGGTTTTGTTCTTGCAAATCCAAGGGTATACCCGGCATTCTTCATTCTAGGTAAGTATTATATTTAAATTAGGTGCTTCTTATGAGACGTCACGTTAGGTAACCGAATAAATAATAATATATCAATTATGAATAATAGAATAATGAAAATTTCATAGGAAATAGTAGTGAGAAAATTAAGGCAATCTTAACTATCGTTTAGATGATTTCAAAATGTTTGTGTATTTCTGTGGATTATTAAAAAAAAATAAGGTTTACATTTAGGTGCTTTTCTGAATTTGTTTAAAAACAAATTAGATTTTTGGTTTCTTGAACTTACATTATCAACTTTTTAAGCTCGACATACTGTACACACATATTTAACGGATACTGTTACAATGGATACCTAGGTACCAAATGTTACTAAACATTTTTAACCACTGTTATTCTGTCTTATGAATGTTTGATATTAGTGAAAAGTATGTATATGCCTAAAAGCAGTTATAAAATTTTTCACTTTTTAATGTACAACCAGAATCTTAGGATTAGATTAAACTCATTTTACACTATCTTGCCTTCTTTTATGCAAATTTGGTAGATAAGTACATGAAACTACCATACAATGTTTGAAATTTATTTTAAAAAATCGTGTTTTTATTTATTTAGAAAGATTTTGGTAATCAGAAACTCCAAAATATCGACCATTTAATTAGAAGACTGTAAAGTGGCGCCATCCATTCTTTCCATATTATATCAGATGATATAAAATCAATATTACACAATAATTTTAAATATTCTATGGTAGTATCGTTTAATAACCAACAATTTTATGCAAAAATAAAAAAACAGTGAATACTTGAATTTGGCATTTGATGATATCAACTTTATAGATAGTAACAAAGAATTTTGGAAGTCCGGCTCTAACCTACTATTCATTGTGCAAACTCCATGGGAGCCAATCCCCTATTCCGCTGCCTGCACGCCTGGACAATTTTGTTCTACAGTATTGGGCTTCCATACACCTTTAAACTTCCTTGGGGTAATACGAGTAGGAGTTTGCCTCTGGTAAAAGTGTGTTCAACAATATAGTGCCTATAATAAAAGGGGACTGATGGTAATAAACCACTTTTATTGCGATCGTTTGTCACGGTTTATTGTTTATGGTCAAAATTTGCATATAGGATCGGTTCTTGTATTTGGATAAGTATTTTCGGCCGAAAGGAGCAGGTAAAATAAAAGGTAAAATAATATAAATAGGCACTATATTGTTGAACACACTTTAACTTTATTTCTAAGGTCTTTTATGTTTTGTGGCTTTTTACCAATCACGATGCTGTTTAATGTGAGCCAAATAAAAAGTTCAATAAAATTAGGTCTGGTAAACTTGCGGTCCTTTTAACAGGGCCGTTGGTACCATCCACTAACCACAAATATCGTAGACCTTAGAAAATTAAGTTACCAAAGCTGTAAAGTCTATTACCCCTATGCAAATAAAAAATGTGCTTTGAGGAATTGGTAGAGCTGGTTCATTTGTGTCGACAAGTAAACGTTAGTGTTAAAATTTATAACATGGCCCCTTTGATTAATTTAAAATTATGTTTAATTTTTCTTGGCAATTTTAAGACAGCCTAGCATTTCACTAATAATATATTAAAAACTATTAAGTTTAGAGATAGGATATAATTAACAAAAAAGATTAAGAAATAAGTGTTAAAATTAGATTAAAGGTTTAATGTTTATTTAAGTTATTAAGGTTGTTTATTTCCGAAAGACCATTTCTGTGAAACTTCTGTTAAAACTGGAAGTTGTATATTTACGGCATTAGGAAATAGGGTGCCCTAAATAAGTTTAAAAAATCATATTATTCTTTTTCCATCTTTATTTGTTTTATGACATTTTTGAACACCATTTTCTCCAAAATATGTCAACTGGTTTCGTATATGTAGCGTGTGGCATGTATTTTCCTTAAATGATCTGTAAAATCTATTTTTCATATATACAGAATGTTTAATTTAAAAAGCGAAGTTTGTAGCACTTCATGCTAAACAGGGAAGTGCCACATAAGTCTTTAAGCATCAGAAAGCTGCATCCTATCGAGGCCATATATTCCATCAAAGATAATACTACTACGGATAAATGAACCATTCAATGCTATATTTTTGATACCCCTAATGGACTTTGGCTAACACGAGCCGATGTCCATCCGGAATTTTCGCTATCCTTGAACGAAAGTTAAACAGTGTTGTCAGCAGGCCTTTACTATAGGCGTGATGAAACGCGACTAGAAAATACACAATCCGTTTAGCCGCCGCTTTCGCTACTTCGTGTTCTGAATAAGGTACAAGCGACAGACATTGGCAATGTCGCACATGGTTTCGTAACTCGTTTCACTGGGGCAGGGGTTACCGACTTTTATTCGCATTTACGGAAGCATTGATATCTCGAACTGATTCAAAACGCCCCATTTAAATGAACCATCTATCCGTAGTAGTATTATCTTTGATTCCACTAAAGTTGTAAACACTTACACTGAAGAAAATGACAGGCTTCCTAGTAATTTCAGGGACACCAGTATAGGCAAAGGCCTATTAAGTATTTTAAAGTAAAACTCGATGTGAACAATGGCATAAACAGAAAACGAAATAATATCAAAAGTGAAAAGTTTAATAAATTAGAAAAGCCGTCAAGCTGCCATTTCGCGTTCTCAATTATTTACGTAGCAAACTCTACTTTGCCAAGATAGAAATGAATTAACTTCTACGGGTCCGTACACTGTCTTTAACTTCAATTAATAACGAAAAGGAAGTGGAGAGGGAAAACGGCAAACTCTTTAGTGAAATTAGTTATTAAAATCTTACCTGCCCCACCTAATTTTACTTATAATAAAGATTTTAAATTTATATATATAATTTGCTAATGTGGATATATTTATATATAGGTAGGTATATATATTTATTTGTCTGTCCACGTGATTCTGAAGTTATGGCATTGAGCTAAAATCATAAAATTTGGCACAGTGGTAGTCTTGAGCAGTGGCTAGAACCTAGAAGCCGGTTTTCGAATTTCGTCCCCGGGACAAAATAGGAGCAAATAAGTGTTTTTTTACCGTTAGCCGTACGAAAGGCGTCTTACGGAGACAGAGGGTACTTAATATTGTCTCTTGCCTGGCGGAGACAGGCTTTTCATCTAGTAAAAGAATAGGCAGGATAACAACATCCAAAAACTAGTAATATGTCAAATTTATCTTATGAAATAGGATTTATGGATTATAAAAAAACGTTTTTATTTCCACAATATATTAAAGTGAACCCGCTGCCGGCGCTGGTTCTCGATAAAGGTGCCGGTTCCGGTACCGCCGATTTTAAGGTCTTATTTCCGGTTGCACCAACACTTTTTAAGTCACTTAAGTTGTTCTTAAACATTAATTGTCCCTTAAGTTTTGTTTATAGTTTTAAATATTTAGTTTGGTAAAAGTTGCGATATTAAATTGATTTCTAAGAAGAATTTACGAATAGTGGATTTTAGTTACTTACTTTTGACATTTTTAAGGTTTATTTTTATCTTTTTTTTATTCTTTTGGACATTGCTCTATTAGTTTTAACAGAAACCATTTTGACGAGATGAATAATCTTACATTTTTTAAAAGGTTCAGATTAACGAAGCCAACGCTTTAACAGCTTACTTGACTAAATCGAAGATTGGGTTAAGTTTAAATAGAGCAAGTTTGTATTAGCCTTAATAAATAAGGAATATTTTAATTCGTTCACATAACTAATAAGAACTTTAATAAATTACAAATGCCGTCAAGCTGTCATTTCGCATGTTGAATTAATTATGCAATAAACTGTACTTTGCTAGGATAGAAGTAAATTAACTTCCATGGAACCGTACATTATGTTTAACTTAAATCATTAATAAAAATAAGTGTCTTGCTTTGAAAATTATTATGTTCTATTGTAATTGCACTTTTCTTTAAAAAATAGTAATAAATGAAGTATTTTATTTCGGGTAAATCCTACTTTAAACACATCGTCTAGAATTTACATGACCAAGTTCCTACCAAACGATAATTAGTGAAATACATAAGAGAGTTGTATTATAAAGCTTCGTAAACGTCAGCTGCGGTTCCGTTGGGGCAATGAGCGGCGGTAGCCTTTTTGCTGATGATAAATTACTAAATTTCAAAATGTCCACTTTAATTCACAACTAACTGGTATTTTTATTCCTGTTCATAAATGTAAGGCAACAATAAAGTACAATTTTTTAAAATATATTAGCATCTAACTCACAAGCGGTGTAATTAAAAAATGTTTTACCATGGACGTAGTTTTGCATTCTCTTTAATAAACTTCTATAGAATTTATCTACAAAATAATTAAGGAAGCCAATAATTGACTCCATTAAAAATTACATTAGATTTCCTATATCTCTCCATGCAACAATGCACCACCCGATATATTCAGTCATTTCCTCCCAACTAAAAACTTGTTAAATTGTAGCTAATTCTATATCTCAAAAAAAAAGCTGACTACAAATTAGTGTATTTATTATACGTCAGCTGGTCGTCAGCTAAAAATTTGCCTGAGGATAGCTCATATGCAACTATGAATAAATATAAATGTCAGCTGGCTGTATCTCGGTGCAAAAACTGTCAGCTGATACTTTGAGAAGTATAACGCAGGAGTTAGGCGGGAGCATCTATCGCCTATTTAAACGGATCAGCTGGCAGAACCCTCGACTTACCGCTGGCCTATTTTTTTTTATTAATAACAGCAGTATATTGAAATGAGCTCAGAAATTTTTATCTGGAAGAAAATGGCTCACCTTAAATTATTTCTGTCATTTCCAAAACAATTTTTGCACCAAAACACAGCCAGCTGACATGCATATTTATTCATTATCCAGGTTTGTGACATATGTTGGACATTCCTACTTTTGTCACATTTGTATTTATTTATATTTGTATTAGTAAATATTATTATTCATATTCTTAATTATATAGTGTACCTGTACATCTGGTACTTTATTATTCGGTTTTAAAAGAGGTGTTTTTTTTAAGGAACGAATCAGTCCAGATTTAAAACTTTGTGACTTTTTTGTAGTGGAGTGCTCTAAAAAATTTTTACAAGGCTTCATTAAAAACAGGGATTTTAAATGCAGGTAACTTTTTAATAGTCCTGGGGCACTATAGAGTTCAATATCATTTTTTTCTTCAGAATGAAGTTAAGTGGATCGTCCCACAAAAGATCTGGGTTGACGCTTTTGTAGATGTATTCTCCGAACATCCTATATAGGCATACGGCTGATGGTGAGATTGCTGAGTATCGTTACCTGTAACAAAAAAAAAACATTAGGATAATAAGTCATCGATAACTTTTCCTTAAACTTTACAAAAATA
The DNA here is from genome assembly GCA_019359885.1 of Listronotus oregonensis. Taxonomy (NCBI): domain Eukaryota; kingdom Metazoa; phylum Arthropoda; class Insecta; order Coleoptera; family Curculionidae; genus Listronotus; species Listronotus oregonensis. The sequence continues at coordinate 22,044 of JAHBCN010006791.1, forward strand.
TCTGATTATAATGTTTGTTTTAGCTTTACTTGGTACAAAAGAAAATATTAAACTTTTAACGATGTCTTTTAAATTTCTTAATTTTTTTACTTAAAAAATGTTGTTTTATAGGTTTTTATCTTTTGCAAAGGAACATATCATTAGTTTAGCTTTTAGTTTTTTTTTAGGTGTTTTATATGCAAAATCAAGAACCGGATATATTATTAAAGTCTTACTGAATGAAGTTCACATAATAAAAACAGGTGTATATATATCTATATATATATATATATATATATATATATATATATATATATATATATATATATATATATATATATATATATATATATATATATACATATATATATATATATATATATATATATATATATATATATATATATATATATATATATATATATATATATATATATATATATATATATATATATATATATATATATATATATAATATATATATATATATATATATATATATATATATATATATATATATATATATATATATATATATATATATATATATACATATATATATATGCATTGTTGCCAAATGGTTAGGGATACAAAATTAAAACTTTGGTGATCTAAGGGATTAGTACAATAAATATTTTGGAGAAACAGACAATTTACTGCAGTAACCACTATCGGTACCAACTTTTTTTTATTTTAAATAAAACTACCTGTATATTTTTTTGATATTTGAATTTCACTATAAATTCTAAACATCTTTCATATTACATATCAAAAACGGAAAAAATTATTTAAATAATATATATTATTTTCTAAACAATTTAATTTTAAAGAAAAACCACCAACTTTTTAATAAAAATTGTTACTAATAATATTAGTTTTCCTGTTGTACTTCTTAAATAAATGTAAAAAAATAAAGATTTAACTGTTTTCAAAATTTGTTTCTTTTGGAGTGCACAATTTTGAATAAGTGCTGTGAAAAACTTCTTGAACTTAAAAGCTTGAAACTTTCACTGGCCTATAATATTTTATCTATATCTACGACAAAAGCTATCTTCTCTGACGTCAGAAAATCAAAAGTTGTTTATAAAAAATCACTTAAAGGTACTCTAAACTGAATAAAACAAATATAATCCCTAGAAATACTAGTAAGTTGGCCATGGTCAATAAACCTGCTTTTTTAATAAGCTTTAGCTAAGTATGTTTTGTTAAAAAAAAGAATAATTTTTATGAGTAATTATTTTTCATTTAAAAATTTTAATAAAAAAAAACTGAATTTTATTTTTTAATACTTACATTAACATTTTTAACAATAAAAGAAAATAAAAATTGCCGTAATTCCAATGTTCGAAATGACCACCATTCTGCTGAATATATGAATGACATCTTTACAAGACTTTGGCAAAACATTTTTTTATTGAGTAAAAATGATATTAATTGCCACTGTAATTCTTTCTCCCAAATCCTCTAAGTTTTCTGGTGGCGTAGGCGTGGCGGATTCGTAACGAAATTTAAAAAGGGTGACTCCACATGACAAAATAATTGTAGAGCCTGATACAATTTTTTTTCAAAATGTTATTTGTTTTTGAGTTACACTTACCTGGTATCTGGTTGTTAAAATAAGAAAAATAAATTAACCACTTAATTTTTAAGGGCGATTTACGTCTAAACGGTTGGATTTAGCGAGTTAAATGAAAAGCACCTTTTTTAAAGGCCTTGCATCGATCATTGAGAAACATACTAAAAATTATGACAAAAAAACAAATTTCAATGTAGGTAAAGTGCCCTCTAGCGGCACACAGTCGATCGGTTTTCGTAAGCAAAACGTTAAAAAACAAGAAATAAAAAATTGAACTTTGTCGGCTTGTAACTCAAAAACGAATGACATTTTGAAAAAATAATTATGAGGCTCTACCATTATTTTGTCATGTAGAATCACTCTCTTAAGTTTTGTGATCGATTTTTGAATTACCTTGTATTACCGTATGCTGGTTATCTAATTTGCAAAAAATAATTCTTGCTTTTCAAACTTGTTTAAATTTCAATGGCGCACAAACGTACAATACTAATTTGATATTGGAAACTATTTTTCATTTGTTATTGTAGTTTTAAAACATTCTAAGTGCCCAATGAAGAACTGACACACAGAGTCTAAAAATGCCTTAATTTAGTAATAATTTTTTCAATTGTTTTATGTTTTAGGCAATTCTTTTTTGGCTTTGGCAAAATGTAATAATGCCAATGCCCGCCGGTTTTGGGTTATAATCACGCAAAGGGCCGCATTAGTCTTATGCAATTAATCTCCCAATCAACATAATACACACTAGTTAAATGGTATTTCAATTGGTCTCTGGAGAACAATACCTAGAATCCATTAATAATTAGCTCAAATTCAACTGGTTTTGTTGCAGACGTCATCGGATGCATTGTATCCAAACTGTGCAATTGATAACTGGATTTGTTAATTAATCTAATAAATAAGTTTAAGGTATTAGATAAAGTGACAAAAAATATTTATATATAAAATAAACGTATTTAAGAACTAAGGCTGGTTATTTAAGGGCGATAAGCAATAATTATGTGGGGGTGAGTTCTTAAAGCAAACTGTATTAAAAAGATGAATGGTTTTGCCTCCAATGTTAATGAGTCAAAAATAAAGCACATATGCATATTTGTGATATAATATATTTAATATTTTCAAGAGTTTTGTAAGAAAATAAAGCTTCACAATTTTTAAAAAAGTAATAAATTTATATTTAAAAACAATAATAAAAAATACTAAACTTATTCGGCAGATGAAATGCTTATGGAAATTTTATTTAAAGGCATAGGAATAATAAATTACCTAACTTAATAACCTTGAAGTTGTAATCATGATATAAACTATAAAATTTTACTTTTTTTGTATAAAATTAAGTATTTTTCTTGTTTTATTTTTTTTTCGCTTAACGTCTGCTATTTAATTTTGTTATAAAAATTAATGAAGCTAGGACTTTTTTTTCACAATTTGAAACGTAATGTTTCCTTAAAGGTGTTAGACAAGTTTATTGTTTTCATATCACTAATATCTTGGACTTCCATTGACTTTATCTGTTAACTGATACCCGACGTTTCGGTTGGAATGTATCTCCAACCGTTTTCAAGTAATAACTAAAAACTACTCTTAAAAGCTACGATTTATACACTATCCGTTTTTCACCGAAGCTCGTTGGATTTTTCACGGTTCAGCAACGGCTGCTAGATATTCGAAATGTCGATACTAGGTAAAACATTTTGGTTGTTTAAAATATTACAGCTTCTTTAAATTTTCTTTTCTTTTAGGGGCTTACTTTATGAATAATTTTTGCTTTCGACCATTGTATGCGGTGTTGTTTTGACCATGCGTGTTCGGCAACCCCTGACTTTGATGTTTCACCTCGTTCCGTATGTTTTTTGTGTTTTTAAACTCTTAATATAAGTGATCTTTTTTTTAACCCCAGAATACCTCACTAGATTAACAGGGACTTTCGTAGATACTTTTTAGATGGATTCAAATGCCGTTGTAATATTATGCAGATCTTTTACGAAGTTTCTTTAATACACAGAATTGTCATAAATGTTTGGTCTTGTTTTAGCTAGAGTTTTTTGTCTTATTTTGATATTTGTCGTCGTGTGTGTTTTCCCAACCAGTTTCTTATTGCAGCCGTTCTATTTAAGATCCCTATTTATATTAGTTGCGTTTTCTTAAAGGGATTCCTTACTGTTACATAGGGTCACCGCGCGGTTATATAGAATATAGAATTTGCATGACCCCTTGTTTTGTTTCGATAGAATAATCATATCATATCAATACATCACTAACCGAAACGTTGTGTATCAATTAAAATAAAGATAATGGAAGTCCATCATTTTAGGGTTATGACGTAATAATATAAATGACATTACAATATAGAGTGCAAAAAAACTATTAATTTTTAATATACTTTTTCTCAAACCAATGAACATCATATCAAGTAAAATTGTGAATTTCCTAGCTGACGTTCCTATATACAACTAATTTCCAAATATTTTAATTTATTTAAAATATTTCTTATGCATAATATTGCAGAAGCTGGAGCTAAAAGCACAATTGCTCAAAGCTGTTTAATAAAACTGTAAAAATGGTTTAACATGCTACCTAAAAATATTTAAATTATTTATTACCTAATAGGTTTTTAATATAAACCAGAACTTGGCTATAATGTTATATTTAATTTTACTATGTATATGATTTTTACATTATTTTTTGAGTATTAACCTTCTGACTCTATAAACTCTTGCTATCTTTGTAGAAGTTTAACTATACCATTTTAATAGAATTTTTTTATTCGCGAAGCCACGCATGCACAAACTCGTTCTTTTTATTCTGAAATCTTTTTATGCGTACATTTTTTGAATGATTTTTTAGCAGCAGAGAATCGCATGGTGATAAACTTGGACTATAAAGTGGATGTGAAAGAACCCTCAACGCTTTTTTGAGGACATTCGTTGGTTAGTAAAGAATTACACTTTTAAAGGAATTATTTTACCTGTTTGATCAAAATATAATATTAAGTTTTGAAGTAAGCAAGAAAATAAAAAACATTGTTGTTTTGGTTTTATAGTTAGCAATCCATCTTGCGAAAACTTTTCGGTAATGTAGATAAGGATAAAGGACTATAGAAACATTTTACGAATTAAAATGTTTCTATTGAGCAAGAATAAGGTTATTAAATATAAATTAGTGTTGAAGTTATTCTAGGTTTAGCGTACACTAAATTCTCGACCATTGCGTTGTATGGCTCTCCTTAAACTTCTTACACCATAATTGTTGGATAGTTAATTTTCTGTTTTATGCTTAAAGTCTTAAGCAAAATATTACTTTATCTGGCAACTTTATTCATAAAAAAAAATTGTGAACTACGCAAAAGAAACAGGAACTGTCTGCTGTGTAATCTTCTAAATAAAAACAACTATAGTAACTATGACATTATCCACACCTTCTAGCAACTCAATTGGAAGAATTGTAATAAAGATTACATAGGACCATTCGTTTTATTCTGAATTAAATTAAGGATTCTATTTTAAATCCTTTCATAGATAAGATTTGAATCTATAAGTCTCAAATTTGTTACGCACTGTATGTTCAAAAAAAGGTGACCACACGTAACACAGTAGTACTATAATTGACATAGACATGCCTACAATTTGTATTATAATAACCATACAAGGAAATATTGAAGGTTCTTTTAACGACTATTTAACTATCTCCCAAAAAAAGTAAAAAACACTCGATCAAGCAGGTTATTGCGTGTAAACTGACCGGTCTAATGGGAATAAGATGTGTTGAGGATGACATATCACGTTCACTTTAAGGATTCCCATTGGCGTTACAATAAAAAACCATTTAAAAATTTCTAAAGGTAAAACGCAGATTTTACTTTGTTAGGTTACAATACTAAAATCAATTTTAGAACATTAAAATTTTTGTAATAAGTATTTAAACATGATTTTAAATGTATAATGATGAGATAAATTAAAATTAATTTTAATTTGCATTCTTTTTCTTTGTATACAAAATAAAGTTTATATTTTGATTTATTTACACAATATTAAATACGTTTTGTCGTTTTTTAGCTTGGGTTAATTTAATATAAATTTATAATAATATAAACAGAAATAAAACTAGGATATCTTTAGTAATGGATCTCAGTTCTGGTTGGAGTTCTCTAAAGGGACGACATGATAATAAAGTAATCTACCTTTGGAATTTTAGTCAACATGTTAATAATCTAGTGGGCGCCTGTCACAAAACTAGTACAAAACTAATTGTCGTAAAATTATTTTTTTAATAAATTATCAATAAGTTTTGACAAATACTGTTTAGAGGACACCTACACAAGATAGGCTTATATAATGGGGACCCAAGTTGCAGAATGAGCGACGAGAGTGAAGAAAAAGCTTTTATATAGTGTGCAAAGTAAAGCGTTAAATTATAAAAGACAGGCATTATTTGGGCAACCGAAAATGAGCCCACAGGAATATATTAACCAGTCTCGGGGTTATACAGAGTTGTAGAAGGAACAAGACTAATGGGAGGATTGGTATAAAAGATAATTGGAGATTAAGCACAAAAAGCCCAAGAGGCTGCGCTGCCGCCGGTAGTAAATCAGGAAGAAGAAGAAGAAAAAAAAAGAATCCCCATAAATTATACAGTTCAACGACAAGTTTTTTGCATAGAATTGGTCATGATCCGTACGTCATAAATTCACCACTGGTATACAAATGGTTCTGTGCCATATTTAAAGAAACCTGGACGTTGATGAATAATTTGTACTCCTGAAAATATTCAAGAGATCGGAATTGTGTTAACGAGAATTTCTACAAGATCTGCAAAACGGCAATCCCTTTTTTTGGGAATATCAAAAGGGAGCCTAAATCAAATTCTTCACAAGAACTTAAAACTTCATTGGTACAAATATCAAATGGTGCTACATCTTAATTATTAGGATAAACTAGCCAGATTCACTTTTGCCAAGATATTTTAAATTTACATCGATAAGACATCGACAATATTTTACTAGGTGACAGGACACATTTTTATTTAAACGACATGGTTAATAAACCAAATTGTAGATAGTGGTCAAATGAAAATCCTTAAGAAATCATTACAAACTATCTCCATAATCCAAAATTTATTTTTTGGTGTGTGCTAGGACCATTTGGCATTATTGATTCATATTTTCTTGAAAATGGAAATAACCATCCTCTAACAGCGTTTACGTAAATATGCTAAAGACGTTTTTTATTTTGGACCTTACTACACCAGACTTTTTTCTGTGGTTCTATTTAATGGTAAAAACTCTTGCATCTTGTTCTTAAAAAATCCAAGAACTCAAAATTTGAATTTCTGAAGAAATTCGGCGAAGAGATCAGGTATTGTTTCATTGGGCCAGGTGAATAAAAGGAAGTAAATACTTTTACTATAGTAGCATCCTTGTTTGATCTTTTAATATCACATAAGTCTATTTCAAAAAAACTCGAGTATAAGTATTTGCTTCCTTTTATTCACCTGGCCTACTTTGTGTCCAATTTTGTAAAGTGCATTGATGGCGATCATTTATGGGACGTAATATTTAGTAAGTTAGGATAAGTTATGTGTTATTTGTTAAAGTAAATCCCAAGAGTTAATTGTATTTAAGTGTAATAAAATGTTTGTTTTGTTAAGTTTTAACAATTTTAATAAACCATTAAAATGGGTAGTCTATTATGGGGAACCCTGTATAAGTCACTCAGTATATTAACATTTTGCATATTTCGAACTTAAATAAGAAAAATAAACTTTAGTTTATAGATTTATAAGGGGCATTACATTTATAGGTAAGCCTTAAAATTAATGTAAAGTAATATTTTTTATTTGAAAATAATTTGGCTCAAAACGCCACTGTCTCGGTAAAGGCTATTAACCAAAAGCCATCTACTTGCCTTGTTGAGGTCCTTTGTAAACAACCGCCCGTAATGTGACATCCATTTAATATTACTTTAGCAGTTTTACTTCAGAAAGATTTAAAGAAGGCCGTGAACGAAAATATTTAGTTTCATAAATATATAAAATAAACAAGGATGGTGTAGTATTTTAAAAATGTATTTAATTTTTATATACCGTGTAATTCAGAGTTTATTCTTAAAATTTAGGGGTATATTGGACAAGAGCGACTAAGTCAATATCAACAAAAATAAATGCCAGAGTAATTTTGAAAATTGTAAAATATATATATATATATATATATATATATATATATATATATATATATATATATATATATATATATATATATATATATATATATATATATATATATATATATATATTTTTATTTTCACCTTAATTTTTTGGCCCACGTTACTTTTGACCTTATACCTAATAACATGGTGTATGCTGTAAAATTATATCTAAATATTTATGGTTATCCTTCTTTTTACAAGCTTTAATTTAACTTACTACGTTTATTGTATGTATGTTTTATGTATGTTCGTTTGGGTCAAATCTTGCAACTGCAATTTTAAAGCTGTTGTCCTTAACCGATTGACCTAAAATTTTGCATACACGTTTAGTTTGGATGACAATGCATGGTTAGCTAAGTGACGTTATTCTACATTCAATATGGCGGACCGCCGAAGATGGCGGACTTGGTATTTTGATGCCCTCCCATAATATGGGTATCAAATAAAAGGGTTTGTTAAACAGAATACAAAAAATAAAATGACATGACTCTAAATTCAATAATATGACGGACCGCACAAGATGCCGAACTAGTTATTTTTTATGCACTTCCATAATATGGTATTAAAAAAAGGATTTTTGAAAAGAATATGAAAAATAAAATAACTTTACTCTTAATTCAACATGATTCCCATCTATAAACTAAAAAACACAAACAAATAAGTAGTCAAAAAGCATTTTTTAAAACAAGCTTTTATTTACTTGTACTAAAAGTAAAAAAATAATCTTAAAATTAAATCAAACCCATAAATTTATTTCATTACACAATTTATATGGTATTAAAGCTTGTCGCAAATTCTACCTATAGATAAACTAGAATATAATATGAGTTGATCTTGACATAAGAAATTCCAAAAAATATATATGTTTTTATTTATAAAATACTAAATCTCGCAGCAAGCGTTTATATCATATAAATTATGTAATGTATTAAATTAATTGATTTAATTTAATTTAAAGATTATTTTTTATTTTTAACTACATGCAAATATAAGCTTGTTTTTAATTTTTTTTACTAATCATTTGTTATCCTAAGGGCCACATGATGCCAAAGTAATGCATTTTTTTCGGCGAATTTTATTTACTATCATACCACTTTAATATATTTTTTTATTTCAAAGATTTATTTATTAAATTAAAGAAAAAAAAACTGGTATATTAGAACTGTCATGGAAAATAAGAAAATAAAGGTTGGCAATATACAGGTAGTATTAAAATGTTTTTTTAATAGTCATAGCATAGCCCTGGCCATTTTTTTAGGCAACTCTGTCGCGATACTTTTATTACCATATTATAGGTCTGTTTGCTATTAAGTAATATTTTACACTGTTTTACACTTTTTCCACCTACGTTGTCCTAAAATACACCGTTCATACGAGCGGAGCGCTTAGGTAAAAAAGTGTACAATAGTGTACACTATTTCTAAATAACAAACAGACCTTATATTTAATAAAAAATATTTTTCATTTAGTTGAGATCTTAGACTATTTAAAATAAAAATTTTGTTCAGGTGCAGTTTTTACTGCTTTTGTATAATTATTCATCTTTTTTACTAATAATACACCCCAATAATTCCTTTAAGAGTAAATAAGTATTATGTATTTTTTGACAAAATGCTTAAAATATTTATACGGTATGTCTTAAATTTAACATAAGACATCATCATTATTTTTTTTAATAGACACCAACTTTTTTAAGTATTTTTAAGCGCAAATCAAGCTATACATAATTACCTAATTCTATTTTTTTCTGTCGTGTGGTTTGCGAGATATTAAATTTAAAAAATTACTAAAGCATAAACCATATTTTATTTATGTTTTAAATTCATGCTGAAAATTTAGAAAAAGGGTTTTCGAGACCCGCGAATAGATTCCGCATGTTAAATTTTTGGAATTCAAATTAAAAAAATATATTGAACACCTGCTCAGAATTATTGAATACATTTAAAATTCACGTCAAGAAAATCTGGTAAGTGTCCACTAGGGTTTTGTAAACTTTCCCTTTAAGAATAGCCCATCAAAAAAAGTCACACATATTTAAGTCTAGAGAAGGTGGTGGTCCTTTTCCCTTCAAATTCATCGGTTGGAATATTAATATTGTAAAGTCTGTCCTTTTCCAGAAATTCAAATATAGATTTTTATTTAAATTGTCTGCAATTGCAACAGAAACAATAAGGTGATATTTAATATTATTTTGTATATTTGTTTAAGTTTTCTTTGTACTAACTTATTTTCAATATTTACTTATTGTTTTTTATTACAGTTAACTGATGTTTCCATCGACTTGACTTTTTTTGTACAATGACCCATCCAACGAAAACTGTTCAAGAGTTAAAAAGAGATTTTAAATACACCAAGTTAGCTGACAAAAATATCCAAGTTGTCACAACATTATTGATATAGAAAATCTAAAAAGTGTTTATGGCCAATGACTACAGACTAAAAAATCTTATTTTGTGTACAATTATATAATACTAATGAATATTTTCGTTTCAGAGAGCGTAGTGTCACTAAGAGCCCTGTATGTATCATCCGGATAATATCTAATAGTTGTTCTGTGATGCAAAAACTCTAGAAACCTTAACAATGACGTTACTTCGTTACGTTTAGTTGAGCAGCGGAAGTTATCACCGCTATTATGTCAGTCTAAATGCGTTTCCACTTTTCTAATACCCGTGCCGTGTCAAGAATCCATTAAAGTAGCAAAATAACAATAATTTTTGTTGGTTTTAAGACGGTTTGATTGAAACGGTGCATTTGCCGCAGAAAGTTTAAATTCTCGTGAAGATGCAGCAGTTTGATAATTGCTGCATAAAGGGGAATATTTTCATTTTATAACAATTTCGTTCTAGAACCATGTAGATTTAAAAAAAACACATATTAATAGTTACTTATTGTACTTGTAGCCCGAGAGCTGGCAGCAATTTTTGGGTAGGTATTTGAGGCAAGCTGAAAACTTGTCATATACTTCTCCTATTAAACCCCAACACGGAACTGCAGACCTGGCTGGTGAGTAGCGGGGCTTAATCAACCCCTAAATTTTAAAAATATTTTTTTTTTCAAAAATGTATTTGAGGCAATATGCAATTTTTATATGTTGTAGTTGAATGTTTAAAGAATTTAAAAAAATAAGCCAGACGATTTTGTCGGGGTTTAAACCTTGCCAGGCGCGTGCAAAAATGTTTTGCAAAAAATATAAAAAATGTATTTGAGGCAACTTGAAATTTTAATGGGGTATTATTTAAAACTAAAAAATAAGATTCTCAAAAAGACAGATCATTTTGGTGGGACTTTCCATATGCCAGGTGATCTAAAAAAATATGTATAGGTGCGACTGAGAGCGCTATAGACAAGCTGCTGTAGTGTAAGAGAGAACGTTTATCGGCAGCTGTCTGTGTTCTTACTTGCCGTGTTACTATTGACTTTGGCAAGGTCACGTCGCTTACAATAGCCAGGAAGGTTTCTTGAATAGTTTGTCAAGAAATTTTATGTTGGTTAATGTTAAAAAACAAAATTATAGACTCAAGTAAAATCAGACTGATTGGTAAGATATCACCGCAGAGCAATATTAAGCGTTTCAATTTTTAAAAGTAAAAATGATTGTGTTGATTTGTGTGTGCTAATGGACATATTTTTGTGTTTTTTTTAATCATAAAAAATTTTTTTATTTAGTCAATTGTAATACAAATTCAAATGTAATGAATTACTTAATATTTGACATTAGGAAAAATATTGTTTTTTTAACAAATCTCAAAATACATTTTTTTGAAAATTAGTTTTAAAACAAATTTTGTTTCAAAAAATTTTTTTCGAATTCAGATTTTTGCAGCTAATCAAAATTTAAAAAAACTTATTTTGAAAATAAACTTAAAATTTATACCAAATTAAATATTTTTTCATGTTAAAATTTATAAAGACTAGTATTAAAGAAAGTAATGATAACAAAAATATAAATCGAAAATCGATTTATTGAAATAAAATAATTATACAACTGAAAACTATCTTGGTACAAAATATAAATTTTATTATTTATTATATTGTAATCCATAATGTTTAGGGAATTTTCTCTACATAAGCAATCACTTTATCATCATCTTTTTTGCAAATGACCCAATTTAATTTTTCACCAGACATTTTAAAATTATTTAACTTATAAAACACTTGTAACACCAATATTTATATGACTCAGAATAACAACTCCGACTAGAAACCACATAGCCATTGTAAGCGACGTGACCTCGCCAGAGCCAATAGTAACGCGGCAAGTAAGAACGCAGACAGCTGCCGATAAACGTCTCTCTTACACTACAGCAGCTTGTCTATAGCGCTCTCAGTCGCACCTATACATCATTTTTTAGATCACCTGGCATGTGGAAAGTCCCACCAAAATGATCTGTCTTTTTGAGAATCTTATTTTTTAGTTATAAATAATACCCTATTAAAATTTCAAGTTGCCTCAAATACATTTTTTATATTTTTTGCAAAACATTTTTGCACGCGCCTGGTAAGGTTAAAACCCCGACAAAATCGTCTGGCTTTTTTTTTTTTAATTATTTAGACATTCAACTACAACATATAAAAATTGCATATTGCCTCAAATACATTTTTGGAAAAAAAATATTTTTAAAAATTTAGGGGTTGATTTAGCCCCGCTTCTCACCAGCCAGGTCTGCAGTTCCGTGTTGGGGTTTAATAGGAGAAGTATATGACAAGTTTTCAGCTTGCCTCAAATACCTACCCAAAAATTGCTGCCAGCTCTCAGGCTATTGTTGTTGCAACGGATAAGTGTAAATAATAACAGGGGAAATATATATATTTTTTTTCTGAAGAAAGAAAAAAAAAAATGCCCCTTTAATCCTATTAAATAATCTCTACTTGCTCATCGATAAACTTCCACTAAAAAAATTCGCTCTTTAATAATTCCAAAACGCAGTATATAATATATAATTTGGACCTCACCTAGGAGTAATGTAATTAACCCCAAATGGTTTAATACAGTATCATTAATCTGTATATTTAATTTTTTTACTCTTTTATAAAATTGTTTTAAAAATATCCAAATTATTAACAAAACATGCAAAACACGTCGGCCTAGCTATCAATGTGACCGCACAGATAGTGACTGGATGCCTTAAACCCATCCCTGTTTAAAAGCTTTACCTTTTAATTGGAATTGCCCCAAATACATCATATTCGACGCGAGGTTCCTGCCGATATCGAGAGGAAAACACAACAATACGACCTAAGACACTCTCTGCATGGTCACTAACCACTGAACAAACGTCTCAGGTCTAGAAAAACTTTCTTTTTCGAACCAAGGCACTGGAGAATTCACCAGAAGAAAATCGCGTTGAGAGGTGGAGAACGGAGCTCGGTCTGAACATTACAGAGGAGGTAAAAGAGGAACTTGCTCCCGGAAGCCAATCTCCTTACTCAGTATGGAGAATTTTAAATTGAATGAGAGTTGAAGTTTCGAAATGCAAAACGAATATGGCTAGATGGGGACTACTTCCGAACAACGGAGATGTAGGATGCGACTGTGATGCAATTTAGGGTCCGAATCATCTTTTGGTCTGCCCTATGTTTGAACAGCCCAGCCGGATGGAGGACTTGTTTCTTGAAAATGACAAGGTAATTGTGGCCGCTAATGATTGGAAAATAAATGTCTGAACCGGACACGAAAAGTAAAGTAAAATAAAGTAAGTAACAGCCTTATTAACACAAAATAAAAAGAAAAATAAATTGTTAAAATATACTCGAAACAAACTCATGTTTAAACAAAACTTATGTACTGGGCTGTCCTAATAGGTTTTTATAAAAGTCTTTGTTTTCTTCTTTTAAGAAATGTATCACTGCCTCAAGATTTTTCTTTTTTTCAGCCGATATACAGCTCTGACATTCAAGTTGTGGCACATCCATATTTTGGAGTGTTTGATCATTGATATGTTTTTTAAAAACATTCACTGTTTTCCAAGCCTCCATTTCATTTAGAGTTTTTCTACTCTTAACTTGGCCCGGATTTTCTGCTGATATCTGAATCCATTGGACTGTGAAAATCTGAAGTTTTGTTGTATTTAATGTCGAAGAAGCTGCCCTTTTAAAATCAAAAAAATCATGAGGCTGCATCATAGTAGCGACAAAGGGATAATGTGGTGTAGCAGTTGCAATAAGATGAACTAATCAAAAAAACTCGTGTCGTACTAAGATTTTCGCGGTTAGGCAATTAACTTGGTTTTCTTATTATGAGTGATGGACTTACCACGCATGCATGTTTGCGAAGCACACTACACAAATATTTTACGAGTTGGCTCTTAGCGCGCTTATAGGTTATAGGCGATAGCACCGATTTCAGTACATAACTAATAATGGGATTTTTTGGCACATAGCGCGGTTTTTATAACAAGTCTTCAATTGTGAAAGACATGCTGTTTCTCCTTTGAGAAATTTCGACTGCATAAGCTACGAGCATAAAAACCAATAATTCCCAAAGTTGTCCATTTGACCACCAGGGGTTGACTACGACCTGCAAAAGGTCCATGTCAGTTGTCAAAACCCATAAATGTTGATGAATTAACAACAATTCAAGCAGAGAGGTCTCCCGAAACCAACAAACATTGCGAGTCTCCAAACTCTGAAGTCTGATAGACTGCCTGTATAGATTATATCTCTTCTGGTTTACGTTGGCTCCCAAAAAGGGTGTTTGGGATACCATTTAATTATTAACCAATAAGCTATATGGGTCTGTGTATGTATTTTTTTATCTTTTTAAACCACGCGCTTTTCAGTTCAATAACCAACAATAAAAGAAAACAAAACATTTTATACAATTTTAAACTGAGTTTAGGCAAGTGTATGTAATCGAAACGTGACTTGATTGTGAAATAATGGTCGCCAGTTCACGTTAAATATATGCGATGAATATGCTAAATTCTCAGTTGTTATTTCCGATTATAATGTATGTATAGCAAATTTTCTTCATTTTCTAGGATGCGTAAAGATATTTTAATACCCTGGATTTTATCTCTGGTAATTGCACTTAAAAGCTTTTCGCTCAATAGTGATTGCACGGAATAGCTTACTAATTATTTTTTAAAATTGAAATATACATAAATGGGTTTAGCAGACCAAAATAAATAAAAACAGTTGGCTTAAATTAAAAGTACTTTTTAGGCAATTATTAAGTATTATTTAGTCTTTTCCAAACATGTTAAATACTAGCGAATTTGAGTTAATCCGACACCCACGGTACTCAGTACGTAGGCTCTTACAAGCCTTTGTGGGCTGTCATATGGATAAAAAATCTAGGACAGTCTACAAAGTATTAGAGCCTACCTAAGTACTAACTATAGCTGTTTCAAATAATATAAGAGACAGTTTAATACCACAAAACTCAAAGTTTTGCAGGTTTGGTAGAACGAAAACACGCATCTGTAGAAAGCAGGTTCTACAGTCTAAATACCTAAGGGATAAAAGAACAAACAAAGTGGGAAGTGTAGAGTTAGTCTAAAAAGGGATGCATGAAAGTGGCACTTTGTGTTACTCCGTTGAGAGTCGTTAGGAGAGGAATAATGGTGAATAATGCCTTAAAGCAGAATAGCTTGATAATACATATAAAAGAGTGAAGGCTCTCCTTTGCTTATTGGTGGCAAAAAAGAAAGTTTGTAACAGTAAATTTATTAATAAGACAAACGGCTTTTTTTGAATATGGCTGCTAAGATTTGTGAGAGACACCGTTTTTCAGAAATGGAAACAATATGCCAAGCAAGGTCTTATTTGGGATACATACAGAGCTTACAGATTGGAGAAAGAGAAAATCCGAGCTTTTCCGAGGCTGTCAAGGGTATGGATTAAATATGTTGGTGCCCTTTAAAACGGTTCTCAAAGGTAATGCCCATATTGTTAAATGATTCTTTGTTGACAGCGAACATGATTGTTTTTTTATATATTAGTAATTGGATGGGTGACCGCCAGTAAACACTGTGTATCGCTGGGTGTGGTTGGAATCCACATTAAAATATAGGTCCAGACTAAATGACATTACCCAGACGTTAAAGAAGAATAGTTCAGAGGAAGTTATTATTATTCGCATAATGTCCGCGGTGTAACTAATGCGTTGTATGAAAGGTGCTGTGAATTGCTATATCTGCATGTTTCGGTACTTAAATAACGTTAACGGAATTTGGGAATAAAAGGGGTTAAAAACTGTCATAAATATTTCTACGAATTCAAATCTGTATAGTTTCAAAAAATTACTGAATGAAGTTATTAGAGTAAACCTATTTTAATAATTTATTTACATCAATAAATATTGCTTATTACGACCTACCATAAGGTTTTTTGAAGGTGCTTTTGAAGTTTAAAAGTTTTCATGCATTAAATTTTTCTTGCTAAATTTTTTTGCATTCAAAGTATTTACATCTTTATAATTTGACAAAAAGATTTAATATCTTGGTAATATTTATTAACACCTTATTTATTTATTTTTAAAATTATTTAAAATAAAATATAAGTACAATTAATTTTTTTACTTGTTTTTTAAAATATTTCTTTTTATTTAACATTTGGTTATATTTCTTAAATTAAAGTTACAAATAAAAAAGTTTTTATTTGTTGCACACTTAATTGACCACACTCTGTATATATATATATAATATATATATATATATATATATATATATATATATATATATATATATATAATATATATATATATATATTATATATATATATGTATAATATCATATTGGTAATACTATTTATATATATACCATGTATATAGGCTAATTAGTAAATTGTATATAGTTTCTGAAATTTTCCAGCGCCAATGAACATTTTTAGTAGGTTTGGGTACAAAAATCAAAATCAAATAACTCATCCGATTTTACAAAAAAGTGATTAGTTTTTAAAACTTTGATTCCTCCAACTGTTTATGACGCTAGAATTTTGCATCGGTTTTTAAAATTTTGCAGTAGTCTTTACAATACTACAAATCATGTGACTAAACCAAAAAGCCCAGTTGAGCAAACTTAACTTAGTTTAAAGTTGCTTAGTTGAAGCAATAGGCCGTTTTAAATTTAATCCAAAAACAAACATTTTAAAATTGTTACTTTAGCGCCACCTAGCGCCAAACTAAGCAACTTTGTACTAAGGTAACTTCACTTAAGTCGGTTAATTTTGGTCTGAAGAATAATTGAAAAATTTAAAAGTGTGCCTGCTTAGATAGCAAAATTTCAAACAGAAAAATTTGGTTAGGGATTTTTTTTAACTGTTTAAACACCTTTAAAAAAACCTGTATCTATTAACAAATTTATGCAAACAATCTTCACTTTTATTAACATATTACCTTGCACATTGGCCATGCAAGTGCACAAACACTGAACATGCACTTTATCTCTATGGTCTACCAGATAAGCTCCATTCGTTGCGAAATATAATGTGATAGTTCGGAGTCATCAAAGTATTAAAGCTAATGAAATAAGCTTAAAAGTGTCACACTGATGGAACGGATAAAGCCAGGCGGGTCAGCTATGTTTTTCTATTTTATTTAATGGTCTGTTTGTATCTGTGGTTCTCGTGATGGGGCAGTTAAATTTTACTGCTTCATTTTATAATTTGGTGGACAAGTTTTATGTTGTTGTTAACTATAACATCGCTGAGTTGATTAAAAGTAAATATTTTACATTGTGTGTAGATTTAAAACGAAATTTTGATTAGCAATGGCTTAAAAGGATTTATATAATAAAATGCGTAATTAGAAAAAAAATAGTTTAACTTATATAATAAATAAACTTAAATAAGTATACTAAAATAAATATTTAGAAATATTTAGTACATTGTTAAACCTTAACTAAAAGAAAACGGTTGTTAAGTTAAAGCAAATTTCTGTAGACATCTCAAAATTTAGTCCACAATACTCAATTAAAAAATTAATACAACTTACAACAAGAATCCACTATTAGCCAAAATTATGTCTAACTTAAAATAATAGGTATCTATATAACTAGTATATAAATTAAATCTTTATTAAACGAATATTTTTTATGGTCCAGCGAGCTCGCGAGCAAGGCTGTTGCAGAAACATATCTGGCAACATGAATGCTTTTTTTCCATAGCCATAAGCCCACCATAAGCCATAAGCATTCCCATTTAATTTTTTTTTAAATAATAAAAATCAATTTTAGTATAAAGGTAAACATTTTTCTCAGCTAGTAAAGCTACTCTAAATGGTTCTCGGTGTCAATTTTAGATCGACACATTCAACACTAACATAGTTTAAAGAATATACAATATATGAGTTAGGTCACATGATGTTTTGGCTTTAAAGACACCGTGCGGCGTCTCTGCCGATCGCAAAGCAACAAATAAATTTCAGGATATATTTGTGTAAACGATACCAATTTATTCAAGGGTTACCTCTGATCGAGATTGTCGGGGAACGCGGAATAGATTTTTCATTATTTGAATAATTATTACGATAATATAAGCATAATGTTAATAATATTTGTTTATGGTCACCAAAGTCACTGCAAATAAGATTTTTTGTCTTCATTACCTATTAAAAATTATTTCTAGAACTACAAATCGGGGTAGATATCTACCCCGGGTAAATTTTACTAAATAAATAATAATAAGTAAAATCGTAACTGTACTTTGAAATATTTTTATATCTGTTAAATTTATCTTTTTTAATATTTTTTATGAAAAAAACAAAAATAAATTCTTAAAAACCAATATTTTATGAGTATTTATTTGATTTTCTCCATTAATCGGATTTTTAATTTGTTTGAATTTTTAAATGCCCAAATAAATTAAATTTTTTTAGCAAAACATCACGATGGTATATTTTTTCTTAAAGCCATATGTGTTCTCTTTGAAATCCCGTTGAAAATTTAAAATCGGTTGTTGAGAAAAATAGCTATAAATTTTTGTCTGCTAAATGACGGTTTGGCTGTTTTTAAGTACTTAAAGCTATTTTATTTGGGTTACTCGCCTTTCTACTTTTTGGAAAATGGGACCCTCTTGGTCCGGGTCCCGGGGTATGAGGACTGACCCGGTCCAGCCCTATTGACCCCTATGAACTTGCAGATCGCCTGCAACAAAAAAGAAGAAAACCCCCAAAAATCACAAATATTAATCTACGTTTCGGTGGCAAGTCGGCCACCGTTATCAAGATAGAAACTAAAACAAAAAATTAAACTAAATTTTAAAAAATTTTAGGTCTGAAAACTTTTTGAACTTTTAATGACGTTTTGTCATAAATGACAATAGGTTATTGGACTGGTGTATGTATAGTATTTAAAAAGACCAGAAATGTGGGTGGTATGGAGTGTTAATTGATTTTAAGTTTACCTGAATTTACTGAACACCAAGATGAATTTAGAATTAGAACTAAAATTGCTTTAGAAAGACCTTTTAAAATTAAACAAAATTTAACAAACATTGAACAAAAAGCATTACAATCATTAAAAAGAGACAATACCATAAAAATTCTTCCCGCAGATAAAGGTAATGCAACAGTAATAATAGACTGTGATATGTATGATAATAAAATAATGTCTCTTTCAAATGATGGTAATTATACAAAAATAAACAATGATCCAACTGAAACCATTGAAAGACAAATCTATAACATTTTAAAAAAACATAAAAAGAGCTTTACAGATAGAGAAAGATTTACACTTACACCCCATAACAGTAAAACTCCACACTTTTATGGAGTACCAAAAATACACAAACCTGATATACCATTACGTCCTATTGTTAGTTGCATAAACTCACCTACACACCCATTAGCAAAATTTTTACTTACGATTTTAGATCCTTTAGTAAACAATACTGACTCATACATTAAAAATTCCCAACATTTTCTAGAAAAATTAAGACACATAGACATAGACCCAAATAACACCTTGGTAAGTTTTGATGTTGTAAGTTTATTCACAAATGTTCCTGTCGATAAAACATTAAATATTGTTAGAAATAAATTAGAAAATGATGTCCAACTGGCGAAAGAACTAAACTAAACATAAATACTATTTTTGAATTATTAACTTTTTGCGTAAAAACAACTTTCCAATATAACACTGACTTTTACAAACAAACTTCTGGCATGGCCATGGGTTCACCTTTATCACCATTATTAAGTAATATTTTTATGGAAAATTTTGAATCCAATTTTGTTCAAAATCATCATTATAAACCTTTAGTCTGGTGGAGATATATAGATGACATTTTTTTCTATTTATCAACATGACCAAAATTTCAAAGGGGAATTTTTTTTAAACACATTAATACACAAACCCCAAATTTTTTATTTCACTTTAGAAAAAAAAAAAAAATCACAACTTCCTTTTTTTGATATTCTAAAAAAAAATTGTAAAAAATTTCCCAACCAAAATTTACAAAAAAACCACACATACAAACAGATACTTAAATTTTAACTCTAATCACCCAATAATGGTAAAGAAAGGAGTTGTAAAAAGTTTTTTTTATAGAATTAAAAAAAATTTTTCTGATCAAAAAAAAAAAAAATTAAAAAAATTTTTTTAAAAATATTTTAGTTCAAAATAATTCCCTTGATTTTATAAACAAATGCTTTCTAAAATTTGAAAAACCCAAAAAATTTAAACAAAATCAAAATAGACCTGTTACAAATCTATTTTTAGCATATTTTCCCCCGGCTTATCAAAAAAAAAATTAAAAATAGGTAACAAATTTAATATGGCACTATCTTTAAAACACAAAACACCATTAGACCCCAAGTAACAAAAACAAAACCATACAATATAAACGAAAACAAAAAAAAAGTCATTTATAAGATCTCTTGTGAAAGTAATAAATTGTATAGGTTTAAATTTCCCCGATCTTAGAAACGCATAAAAGAACATAGAACATATATTAGAAACACAGAATTCCACAAATAAAAAAACTGTCAACACGCATTTGATAATAACCACATAATAAACTGGAATGCTTCTAGCATTTTAGCAAAAAAACTTTTTAAAAAAAAACGTAAAATAAAAAAGTTTTTTTATTTTATTAAATAAAGACAGATGTGTAGCATCAATATATTTAATTTAAATAATACCTATGCTTGATGCTGAAGTAAATTCAGGTACCTTTTAATTAAACACCATACCCCCCTTTTGGTCCAAATACTATACATACACCAATCCAATAACCTTTATCACTTATGACAAAACGTCATTAACAGGTTGACGGGCAACGACGTTATAGACGTCATTTCAATTGCGCGATGTGAAATCGATTTTGGACGTGAAGACGTCTTTAAAAATCCAGACCGGAATCTTCTATAGCCGTCGGATTTATATAGTAAAACTTTAATTTCACATCAAGCAAGAATTTGACTTGACATTTGGTTGAGTGGTGGGGGTAGTTAGAACGGGGGGGAAACGGTTGTTGGCGGACCGGGGCCCCCGGCTTCATTGTTTCAGTATGTTACGAAATTTAATGTGGTGGTACGGCCTCGGCGCGATTAAAAAATTTGTGGTTTCGACATAGGGGATGTTTAAAGAGGTATGTGTTAATTTAAAAGTTTTAAATTTTTTTTTACTTTTTAAAGGCTTAAATGGTATTTATGCTTTCTTTTGTAGGATTTTGAAAACAAAGTCTATAAATATTTCCGGTCCCAGAAAATTTAAAAATAGCACAATTTTTTTAAATGGACGAGCCAAGGAAAAACAACTTTGATGGTATGACGAATCTACAGATGATTTGATAAGTGCGTCTGAACATGATCCTTATAGCGATGAGGGGAGTTTGGCGGTGATGCTGACTTTCCCGGCTTCATCTAGCAATGAAATGAAGAAGAAGATAATTTCTTGGCAGACGAAACCTCGAAGTAAAATTCCCGAAACAACAACAATTGTTCTGGACGAAAATCAAAGAGGGGAACAGGAAATGAACGAGAACGATATTTGGGAAGAAAGTCTGTTTTCCCCCAAATTTTTAATTTGATTTAACTCGCCGGGTTTGGGTTTGTAAATATGTCACCAATCAATGTATTTGAACAGATATGGGACCAAAATATTACGGATTTTATACTGACAAGCACAAATAGTTATGGCAAAGACCTGTATTACACAAATCGTCCCAAAACTCGCAATAGTAGGTTTTATGATTTTAAACCAATTTCAGAAGGGGAACTAAAAAGTTTTTTTGGTTTATGTCTCCTTCAAGGACACTTAAAAGTATCCGTAATCAGGCATTTATTTTTTTTTTATATTATCACCAATTTTTTTTTCACTTTTGGGGGCGTCGATTTGAACAAATTCTAAGATGTTTAAGTTGTAATTCTAACGATTTTATTCCTGAAGATCGCCTTAAAAAGGTTAGAGGTCTTATGGATTTAATTATAAAAAATAGCAACTCCGTATTTTCTCCACCGGAAGCCTTATCTTTAGACGAATCGATATTGTTATTTAGAGGCCGCCTTGTGTTTAGGCAGTATATCAAAAATAAAAAATCAAAATACGGATTAAAATTTTATGAGCTCACGTCCCACGATGGTTATATTTTAAATTTATAAATTTATCAAGGACGAGATCAAGAACATCCAGATACAGAAAACAATTCTAAGACCGAGAGACTTGTTTTTAGACTTTTGGGACCGTACCTTAACAAAGGTCACCATATTTATATGGATAATTTTTATAATAGCGTCTCCCTGTCTTCAAAGCTATTGAGACATAAAATCATTTACGGGGGAAACCCCCCCCAAAAAAAGACGGGTAATCCTTCAATAGTTATCAAAAAAAAAATTGCGTAAGGGTGAGCACATTTGGAGAAAAAAAAAGAATGATAGCGTTTATGTCAGCAAATGGAAAGACAAACGCGAAGTCGTTGCGATAATACCAACCGGTCATGGTTACAGTAAGAAACAAATACGGTATCGAAAAAACAAGCCTTTGGAAATAGATGGTTTTAACAGACACGTTTTTGGGAAACGATGCGACCAAATGCTGAGTTATTCAGTTGCCCGCCAAAACAATTCGCTGGTACAAAAAGGTAATTTTCGATTTTTGGATATAGCTATGTGGAATTCAAAATTTTTATACACAAAAATGTTAAAAAAATTAAATATATTGAATTTGAACTGTTATTCGATCTCTTCTTCAGATTGAAGATGTTGACGACGGCAGACAATTGATAAAAAAGGGCCCTAAAAGGAAAAGGTCTGTTTCTAGCCCAAACCCCAAATTTTTTTGGGGAAATTTCCCAGTTCCGAAAATCATAAAAGACCCAATGTTTTTTTAAAAGTAGGGGGGTGTACCAAAAAAAAAATTAGACGTGAAACTAGATACAGATGCGAAACTTGTCATGATAAGCCCCCCACTGTGCCCTGCGCCATGTTTTAAATTGGCACCAAGAATAAGTTTTGTTTATATGTATTTTGTAAAAACAATATTTGTTTAATTATGTTTTATAAATATAAAAATAATAACGGGGGGAATATAGGTTTTTTTTTCAAGGACGACGTCTATAAGTCTATGTCCAATAGATAAAAAAAAGGTAAATGACAGCGACGTTTATAGCGTTTTTGTTTTTTATGTTATTTTTTTTATATTCCGGAATATGTATATATAAGTTTTAAGTAATTTCCAAAATTAAAATTACAGTAGTGTCCAAAAGCACCTACACTTTTTTTTCCGATTTCAACGTGTTAAAAGTTCAAAAATTCTCAGAATTTCCAAGTTTTCAGACCTAAAATTTCTTAAATTTAGTTTAATTTTTGTTTTAGTTTCGATCTTGATAACGGTGGGCTTCCACCGAAACTGATTAAAATTTGTGTTTTTTGGGGGTTTTTTGGGGGTTTTTTCTTTTTGTTGCAGGCGATCTGCAAGTTCATAGGGGCAATAGGGCTGGACCGGGTCAGTCCTCATACCCGGACCCGAAAAAAAGGGGGGCCCTTTTCCCAAAAAAATAAAAAAGGGAGAAACCCCAAAAAAAAGACTAAAACATGGATCCGCCACAAAACTATAGAACATATTTACTTAAAGCTACTCAAATAAATTTTTAATAAACTAAAACTTGATAACATTAAATTTGCTTTTTACCATTCTCTGGGGCATAACAAAACGAAAAATTCGGGGCTCATGTCAATTTTCATTCTCAAAGATTTTAAAAGCAAAAATCCCGTGGGGTAAATGTTTCCCTGGTTTGTCATTTACAGGTGGTTTATAGTTTTGGGGTTATTTTATCATTATAACAAAACAAATAACTATTTATCCATCTATTTATATATCTATCGATTGTATCATGTAAAGCAAAATGGAAATTTTTTGTAAACACCTAAAAAGGTCGAACATATTTTTTCGAAAATTTGTTCACTACAAAAAATTTAATTGCACAACATTTTTTTTTTTGTATTAAGTGTAAAAAAAATAATACAACTGTTTTTTTTTTTGAAATATAAGTGCAAAGGTAAATACCAACGTACCGTGGGTGTCTTAAGTGTGGTAAGATGAAGTCTTTTTTCCGAAACATAAATACTTTACTTGGGGATTTGAAGGGAAGGCAAGACGTAAAACAAAATTTGGAAGAACTTGTTTAATTTTGATTCTTAGTATTTTTGAGGCCGAGATTTTGATACGAACTTGGCCCTTATTTTACATAGGTGTTTTTGGGGGGGTCTCTTCTCTTTTTTTTTAGTTCAGTGAATGAAACAAACGGGGGTCTCATGCCAAATCTTTCACCCAAAAATGACGACACAAAAGCTCCCAAAATATTTAAACAAAGCAAAGTTCGCAATCTGCAAAAACCGGCAAAGACCCTTCACTAAAAACTACAGGCCAATCGCCCTTCTAAGTGTCTGTTAAAATTTTTGGGGAATAATCTACGCGAGGCTTTTTTAATCTGTCAGCGAAAAAAAATTCCCCCGGAGCAAGCAGGTTTCATGCCGAAGGAACTGCAGCGATCAATCCTTTTTTTTAAAAACATTTATTGAAAATGGATTTCAAAAAAACCCAAAAAGAGCTTTATTTTCCCCACTTGGCCACGACCGGTATGGGAAAAAGGTCTTCTCTTAAATTATACCAGATGGTACCATGCCAGACATTTAATAACTTAATAAATCAAATGCAAGTGACAGATTATTCCAAATTAGCCTCAATGCGAAAATAGTAAATTTATAAGCCTCAGAACGGTATACCGCAAGGGTCGGACTATGCCGCTTTTGTTCAACATCACCCCAGACTTCCCCCCCCCAACGTCCCCATTTTTATGCGGATGACATGGCTCTAGGCATACAAGAAAAAGGAACATTGAGAACGCCAAAATTCCTTCGAAGACGACCTTT
>JAHBCN010006792.1:0-46708 GCA_019359885.1 Listronotus oregonensis
CTCAGCACCATAAT
Organism: Listronotus oregonensis; assembly: GCA_019359885.1. Taxonomy (NCBI): domain Eukaryota; kingdom Metazoa; phylum Arthropoda; class Insecta; order Coleoptera; family Curculionidae; genus Listronotus; species Listronotus oregonensis. The sequence goes on from JAHBCN010006792.1 coordinate 15, forward strand.
TAATAGGTCAATTTGCTAGTTTCATGTCTTCAGTTGAATGGTTTTTAGTAATACCACAGATGTTGCATTAAAAGTTAAAATTGGTAAGACCTACATGTCTTCATTTATAACTTTCATTTGCCCAAAAGAGCACTGACCTAAAAAGGATAAACATCTTCAACTTTATTTAATAGATTTTTTGGAAATTTGGGGGCCACTTTAGGCTTAACTTAAGCCTTTTTTTAAACCTAGTCCTAGCCGTTTGTCTCTTATATTACTGCAACTGAAACGTAAATGTAAGTACTTGCCAGGGTTGGCCTGATTTAAACCCAATTGACTTTAATCATGATTAAAATCATGATTTAAATCATGCGTTTTTTTTTTAAAATTAAAATCGAGATTTAAATCAAACTAAGATAAAAAAAAACAACCAGGTATTTACAACTATTTAATGAGCATGATAAATGATAAAAATCAAGAAAATAATGATTTATTTGTTTTTTTTATTTAAATCGGTAATTTTTTATTTTTTAAATAAAAGTCAATTTTTGCGCAACGCTGATTTCGTTAAATACTTGTAAATACCTGGTTTTTTTTTTAATCTTAGTTTAATTTAAATCTTGATTTTTATCAAAATTAATTGATTTAAATCAGGCCAACCCTGATACTTGCACAAATAAACAGGTTGAATGATACTACTTGCTACATTCTAAGTCACAACACGATAAATGTCTCCTTTAGGGTAATAAGTATGAACACACAGCCAAAGCGATAGTAACTTAGCATTTGGACCAAATTATTTGCACCAGGTTGTTTGTAAGTAGGGGTACATATTTTCTTAAACAAATTATTTGTATTGTTAGGCATTTATACACTACAGTCAACTTGCTCCAAAAGTTTTATTGCTTATTGCAACGGCTTGTCCGTTGAAAGCATTTTTTGACAAATATGATATATCGAAGTGTGTGTACAGCTTTACAGAGTATGTTGCTGGAAAATTTCACGTGTTAATTGATTAAAATTCAAGTGTTTCTTCTTCAATAAGTTTTCTATTGAATGTCCTGGATGAACAATTAAGGTCTAGTGGTTGTGGTGTCGGTTGAGATAGTTGAAAAAAGCATTATTTCGGGGTACAAATTGCAACATTCCTTAATTTAACCTAATCTACCTATTTGTAAACAGGGTCAGATATGATAAAGGTGACCGTATACTCGCGGGCATTCCTCAGTGGGTAATTTGTACATAATATTTTGTTATGCAAGATGAATTCTAGGAATGCAGATGCGTCTGTATGCGGAGAGTGCGGTGATACAATCAGGCGTAATGCAAGGTGCATTGAGTGTTCGCTGTGTCGCGCATGGTACCATAAAGGATGCTCTCAGTTGTCTAATAGGGAATTTGATGATATTCACACCAGTTCAAAGAAAAATAGTAAGCATAGCTGGGTATGTGACTCTTGTAAAAAACCTGGAGTCAACAATAAAAGACTGTCAATGACGTTCAGTGATATTACAAATTCACCCAAAAAAGCTAATGTTGATGACAAGCATTCAGATCACATAAATGATCCAATCACAAGCATGGATCAGCTCCTCAAAAAGGATAATGTTACTATAAAGGACTTAGTTTCCACAATAACGGATTTATATAAGTTGGTGTTGACTCAACAGGAAACCACCAATGAATTACTAAAGCAAATCCACAAGCTACAGGATGAAAAAGCCACAAAACTGAAAGGCTTGAAAATAATTTTATTGCATTGGGTGCAAGAATAGAGGCTGTTGAACTTGAACAGGGGAGGAATAGAGGTGAAGTAGAACCAGTAGGGGAAGAAGTTGCAGGGTACCAAGGAGTAATATCAGAAATGAATGATAGAGCCAACAGAAAGAGTAACATTATAATTTTTAATGTTACAGAGAGTGCTGATGATAAAATCGGTGCTAGAATAACTCACGACAAAGAACAAACACAAATAATACTAAATAAATTAGAGGTAAACTCGAACAACTTTAGAGTATCAAGGATTGGTCGGAGAGGTTCTAAAGCCAGACCTATGAAAGTGATATTTGCAGATAATGACAAAGCAGTCGAATGCCTTAGGAAGAAGAAGAATCTGGAAGGCACAGTCTATAAAATAAAAGCTGATCTAACTAAATTACAAAGGAATGAATTAAACAAATTATATGAAGAAGTCAATAGAAGAAAGGAAGACGGTGAGAAGGATCTATTTATTAAATATTTCAATGGTATCCCCCAAATAATAAAAAAAGTCATCAAGCCTCCAAAAAACGTGACCTCACCCCGTTAAAAGTGTACTGTCAGAATGTTGGGGGAATTAGTTCTAAGCTGAGAGACCTAAGACATGCCGTTGTTTGTAGTGACTATCATATTATCATATTAATCGAAAGCTGGCTCAGTGGCAAGATTTTAGATGGAGAAGTGTCAGTAAAGGGTTATAAAACGTTTCGTTGTGACCGATCTCACTTAAGTAGTGATAAAAAACGTGGTGGTGGCGTCCTAATTCTGGTAAAGAAATCTATTTACTCTCGTGTTATCAAGACTGAATACACCTCCATCGAACAATTATTTGTATTTGTTAAATATGGATTTTCAAGGTTAGTAATTGGAGGTGTGTATATCCCACCGAATTCTAGCGCAGACGCATACAGTGGTCACTGCGATGCTGTCGAGACAATTTGTCTCAACTATTCATCTGCTAAGCTGTTACTATTTGGAGACTACAACCTTCCTTCCGCTGTGTGGAGTAACACTGAATTCGGACTTACAGTTGGTGGTCATTCTGTGTGTGCCTCCTACATGGCTGAATCTTTTGCGTTCCTCAGTTTGTTCCAGCTAATTGAGATCCCAAATAATCGAGGAATATTTCTTGATCTATTGTTTACACATTTGTTGTTCCCGAATGGCGAACATCACGTTGCCTACATATGTGAAGTTAAATTTCCAGTAAGTACAAGTATAAAAAACGTAGAATACTATAATGATTTCAAAAATGCAGATTTTGTACATTTTAATGATTATCTTGCATCTGTTGATTGGGACGTGCTGTTCGCTGGTCTGGGAGTGAATGAGGCTGCTTCCTTGTTCTATGATATTCTTAATAGTGGTATATCTGCTTATGTTCCTGTCAAACGTTTTAAAAGCTCTAATTTTCCTAAATACTTTAGTGCTGAACTTCGAAGTCTTATCATAAAGAAAAAAATCGCTCACAAATCTTATTTGACTCACGGTTCTCGGGGAGATTATCTTCGGTTCTCTCACTTAAGGGCTCATTGTAAGATTTTGGTTGAGAGAGACTATAGTGCTTATCTGGGCTCGGTCGAGGATGATATCTCTGAGAATCCTGGGAACTTCTGGAAGTTTGTAAATGATAAAAGAAAATCATTTGATTTACCTGAATGTATGTTTTATAATGATAGAATGGCCGACAACTGTCGGGATATTGCTGATATTTTTTCAGATTATTTCAGTACAGTATATTGTGACAGTGATGAGGCTATTACTGACTTTAATATAAATGAAAATGCTGACATTCAGCTCAAACCAGTATCCATTTCAGAAGTATTCGATAAGATAATTAAACTCCCTTCGAAGTTGGCATGCGGCCCTGATAATGTGCCTGAGTATTTGTTGATTAATTTAGTATTTAGCATAACAAAACCACTTTATCTGTTATTTAATATGTCTCTAAATGAGGCGAGCTTCGGGAATATGGAAGGAGAGTTTTGTAATTCCAATTTTAAGTCTGGCGAAAGGGAGGATGTCCAAAACTATAGAGGCATCTCTAAACAATCAGCAACCCCAAAGTTGCTGGATAGTCTAATTTATGACCAGCTGAGGTGGTCCTGCGGGGGCTTTATTGTGGACGAACAGCATGGTTTTATGCCGGGTAGGTCGACCGTTACCAATCTGGTTACTTATGTGAGCGATCTGTTGCGTGCCTTGGAGGACGGTTGTCAGGTTGACTCAATTTACACCGATTTCTCCAAGGCATTTGACAGAATAAATCACAATTCTCTGTTGGCAAAACTGAGGGCGGTTGGTTTTAGTGATAGATCAGTGGCCTGGTTGAGAAGTATGATAGTTGGTCGTACGCAAAGAGTTAAGGTGGGTGGTTCTGTATCCAGAAGCATTGACGTGACCTCGGGTGTTCCTCAGGGTGGTCATTGCGCCCCTCTTCTTTTTAATATATTCATTAATGACATAGGACAGAGCCTGACCAACTGTAGGTTCCTGCTGTTCGCTGACGATATGAAATTGTACAGAGTGATTAAAACTGAGGATGACTGGGGGGGCTCTGCAAAATGACCTCGACATGTTTGTGCACTGGTGCTCTGTCAACAGCTTATCTCTGAATCCCAAAAGTGCAATACAATTAGTTTTTGTAAAAAAAGAAATAAAATTGAAAATATATATACTATTAATGGAATTAATTTGAGTTCTGTCAGCTGTATTAAGGACTTGGGAGTCCTTATGAATGATCGGGTAACATTTAATGACCACTATTCTTTTATAACAGGGAAGGCATTTCAAATGTTGGGATTTATTTTGAGAATCGGGAGCGATCTCTCTGTTGATTCCTTGAGATTATTATATTGTTCACTGGTGAGATCTCACCTTGAGTATGCCTCTGCTGTGTGGTGTCCGTTTTATAACACATATAATGCTTCTATTGAAAGGGTACAGAATAAATTTATTAAACATTGCGCATTCAGACTGGGTATTATGAATGAGCATGAAGCGACTCCCGCTTGGTTGAATTTGCATTCGTTAGAAAATAGAAGGAGGGAAAGTGATCTTTGCTTGATATACAAATTACTGAATGGGCATATAGATTGTCCATCCCTTTTAAATCAAATTAATCTGAAAGTCCCTATACGCCACTTAAGACAAAATGATTTGTTCTTTGTCGATACTCATAGAACCAACTATGGAATTCATTCTCCTTTGGATCGCTCTCTTAACTTCCTAAATAGACATCCTGACATAGATCCTTTCGGAAGCTCGCTCAATAAATTTAGGTATGCGGTCCGGACTGCATTGGTTAATCAAAACTAATGAGTCATTTAGTAGCCTACATTTGTTGAAATATTGTGGACTGATATGTATATGTATGTAGTATTGAAGAGTAATGTTAGTATGCACTATGTGAAAATATTATATATTTTTTTTTTGCTTTGTATTTTGTTACTTTTATAATGGGGTATCCCGTCTATTAATAAATAAATAAATAAATAAATAAATAAATATCACACTTTTGGGTTCATGATATATCATAAAATAATACAAGCCAAAGGTCATCTTATTATGTCCATTAAACAGTAATATTTGCTTTTATTTTATTGCACTGAACTTTAACTATCTGAAAATGTCTTTTGACCGTAGAGAACTCATCAGAAAAGAGCATTTTACAAAATTTTTTTTCTTAATCTTTTATTGGTAAATACCTAATACCAAGTTAACTGTGGCTGTAAGAAAATCAGATTTTTCTCCATAGTTAGGACAGTCAACCATATTAACATACATTTTTTAAAACTAAATATCTACATACCCGAATGGTTTTTCTGCATTTTCATAGACCAATTCAAAATGTACTGAAGATCAACAATTCGATGTCCTTTTATAAATGGCTCCTCGGTGGGACATTTTTCAAACTCCAACTTATGTTCATTTATTCTAAAATATTAAAACTTAAAATTATCAAACTTATTTAAAGAAAACATCACAACTACTCATTATGGTTACTTAGGATAGAGCCAAAAATTTGAACACTTTTCAAGTGGACGTTCTAATTTTAGTTGTTGTATACAGCAAAGAAAAAACGCAACAGGCAATGTGCCTTAGTTGAATAATTTTTTTTTTATAATATAATTTTATAATTCCAATAATGCAAAGAGTATTATTTGTATCTTATGAAAGCAAGGAAGCGGCGATTACTTCGCTTCCACGGATTACGCCACTGTGAAAGCTTCCGTTCTGTGCTTAACTGAAGCATACTTACCTATTGTATTCGTCCTCGGAGATAAACGAAAATTCTTGAAGGGCCGCATTATCATTGTCTTTGCTGAAATTACTTCTCCAGTCCATTTCTTCTGGGTCCCTTGAAATTTATATTAGAGGTAGGTCAAAATGTTTGATTTCGAGAAAAATAAGTTGTTTGCTATGTTAAAATTTATACCAAGTTTAAAAATATTTTAATTTAAATTAACCATAGTGGTCTGGATTAAAACTCTTTTTATATCCTACTACGTCGTTGTTTCGTATCGGACGTGTTTTTATTTGTCTCGGCATTTATTATCAGTTAGAACGAGCTAAAAAAGACGAATAAATACAAAAATTTTTCCATGGGTGATTCAAGTGATGGGAAACATGGCACGCGAAAAAAAGAAAGTTTTGAGAAAACACAAAGCCAGAAACAAAGAAGTAATTCAATCGGAGCTATAAATACCGGTTTTAACATCGACAGAAAAAAGCAAGAGATAAGAACATACCTTGATAAGGAATATAAAGGAAATCAAAACAAGGGCAGTGGCGGCGAACACAATGCATGTAATTTATTCGAAGATAATTACAATGAGGAAGTTTTTAAGCCAAGAAAATCAATTGCAAGATCACCCCAAAAAACTAAAGAAAACTTTAATTTCCCATTATATACACAAGAGGACACAGATAATAGTTTAAAAAGACCACGCTCAGAAAATACACCGGATGCAAACGATTCAAGCAAAAAAAGGCAGTTAACAAGTGAAAGTGATTTAGAAGGAAAGTTTCTGGATTTGTTAGAAACAGAAACAAATAACACGAATATACCCAAAGGGGACAGAATGATAGAGCTTGTCATTCAGTGTATTGAAAAAATAGAAGAAACAACAAAAGTAAATTTACAAGGAAAAATCACGCTTGGAATTAGGGAATCAAATTCCATAAGGCAAGCAACATCGGAAATCCTTAAAACTCTGACAAAAATGGCATATCAAATTGGTTCATTAGAGAAAGAAAATATGGTCTTAAATCAGTCACTGGGAATACATAGCCTAAGTAATGGGTGCCCCAGCCAAAAGCTATGCAACAGTAATAGCACAAAAAATAACAACATCGCAACCCGATAATCAAAAATCAACCTCAGTATGGAAAACTCCACCGACTTCAAACAAATTGGAGACGATTATAAGGGTGTCAGAGGTTACTGATCCTAAAATAATTAAAAAAAAATTAAGGGAAGAATTTAGTGGTAAAGATATGGAAGGTGGATTCAAAGCTGTAAAACCTTTAAAAAACGGTGCTGTAATAATAGAGAGCCATTCAAAAGCACAGCAGGAGAAACTGAAACAAGCACTGCAAGGAAAATCAGAAATAATAGTGAAAGACCTACAAAAGACCGAGCCAATGTTTATGGTGACAGGTATAGAAAAGGGATATGATGAAAAGAATTTGTAGAAGAATTATTTCGTCAAAATCCAGATGCCCAAAATGCTACTACTACAGAAGACATTGCTAAAGTTCAAGTAGTTACAAGGAAAACGTGCAGAAACCCAATGAAAGAAAACTGGATCCTGAGAGCCTCACCGAAAATAGTTAAGTGGTTCTTGAAAAGAGGTGTTATTAACTTTGATTTACAGGCTACTTACGTCCAGGAATATCTACCACTAACAATGTGTTTTAAATGGTCAGGTTTCGGCCATGTAGCAAAATACTGCCAGAAAAAAAAAGCGGTCACAAATGTGGGGGAGAACATTCAGCAAAAGACTGCCTAGAAAATATCCTGAAATGACCAAATTGCTGCCAAATGCGTTATAATTAGCTTAATCGCGCAGCCAGGGATAAAAATTGTCCAACATATAAGCGTAAATTAGATAGAACAAGGTTAAATGTTAATTATAACATCGATAACCCTTTTTAGTGTAGATCGCAGCAATCTGAACACAAAGAGTGAGAAAAAACAAAAGTGCACAAATAAAGTAAGTGTAATTCATCAAAATTTACAGTCGATAGGAAATGCTGTCGACCTATTGAATGACTTTCTTAAGATCATTTGGATTCAATAGTCTTCTGTGCTACAGAACATTGGAAAACAAAAGATCAACTGAAGAATTATGCAATTGAGGATTTTTCTTTAGCAACTAGCTTTTGCAGAAAAGAAGAAAACAAACATGGAGGCTGTGCAATCTATGTCAGAAATGGTGTTAAATACAAACAAAGACCTGAGTTAAATGCTGTGAGTCTGGAGGGACACTTTGAATGTTGTGGTTGTGAAGTGACTGTAAATAGTTGTAAGTTAGTTATTGTGTCTGTGTATAGACCCCCAAGTGGTGATGTAAATATTTTTTTGGATAAGTTAGAGAAAATATTATCTTTGAATGATAAAAGTAGTGTAATTATTGCTGGGGATATTAACTTGGATTTACTTGTAAGTAATAAAAACACATGTAATTTTTGGTCAATTATTAACTCGTTTGATGTTGTGCAGACTATTAAAGAGCCAACGCGGATTACACAATGTACTCAAACTTGCATTGATAATATTTTAACTAATTTTAAAGGTAGTTTTAGTTCTATGGTTCTACACTCTCAGATCTCTGATCATACAGCACAAAAATTAACAATAAATGTGGAAAAACCAGTTGTCGAATTCATAGAAAAAGAAATTTTGCGAGAAAAACATGAAAACATTTAAAACTCAACTAACTCAGTGTTGCTGGGATCAAATATATTCTTTAGAAAAATCTCTAGTTAATCAACAATGGAATGAATTTATGAAAATCTTTCAATTACATTTTAATACCTGTTTTCCTATGAAAAAAAGACCTCCATACACTGCAAAAAAGAAAAAATACTCCCAGGCACATCCGGAGATCAGAGAGTGCAAAAACCAACTTGATATTCTTTATACGCTAAAAAATGTAGATAATCAGTTTAAAGAAATCTATGTAAATAAAAAGAAGGAATATGACAACTTACTTGTGAAGTTCAAAAGAAGGGAATTTTCTTATCGTTTAACACATTCAGAAAACAAAACAAAAACTGCTTGGTCCATTGTTAGGGAAATTAACAGAAAACCAATCAAAAATAATATTGATGTGGAAGGTGGTGGGGAAGACGTGGCAAATCGGTTTAACAATTACTTGTCGAATTCTATAACTGAATTGTTAAAAAACGCAAATAATGTTGATTTTAGCTGTAAAATTCTGTACAACTCAGAATCAATATCACTTGAATTAGTCGACTGTTCTGAGATAATTCAAATAACAAATAAATTTAAAAGTAAATTAAGTAGCGGCCACGATGAAATCTCAACTGTCTTATTAAAGTATGTTATTGAAGTGGTTGCAGCTCCACTGGTGTACATAATTAATAATTCTCTTAAATTCGGTATTTTTCCCGACCAACTGAAACTTGCCTTAGTAATACCAATATTTAAAAAGGGGGATAACACAAATATTGAAAATTATCGACCAGTGAGCCTGCTTCCCTCGTTTTCTAAAATCTTTGAGTATGTTATGTATAACAGAATTATGAAATTCATGAAAATTAATGGACTTCTTAATGACAGCCAACACGGATTTGTTAAGGGCAAATCAACTCAAACAGCAATGTTTCAGTTCACTGTCCAAATAATGCAGGCGTTGGAGTCTGGAGATATCCCTTTGGGGTTATTCCTCGATTTATCCAAAGCATATGACACACTCAATCATGAAATACTTACAAAAAAACTTAATTTATATGGTATTCGGGGAGTGGCGCTAAAGTGGGTGATGTCTTACCTATCAAATAGGCAACAACAGGTGGTCATTGGCAAAGGAAAAAATCGGGCGTTATCAAAAAAATCTGAAATAACAGTAGGCATCCCACAGGGAAGTGTAATTGGACCGATGCTCTTCATTATTTATGTTAACGACTTACTGGAAATACATCAGAAAGACAGTTCAACTAAAATGACGAATTATGCAGATGATTCCAATTTTTTGGTAATGGCGCGAACAATGGCAACTGTGGTTGATAAAACTGACAAATTAATGAGGGAGGCAGACAACTGGTTTAAAAAAAATAAACTAATTCTTAATCAAAATAAGACAAATCTTTTAATATTTAAAACTAATAGATCTAGAGTTGATGAACCAACAACAGTTAAAATTAATAATTACGATTATGACATACAAAGATGTACAAAGTTTTTAGGAATAATGTTAGATAGTACACTTTGCTGGGATGAACACATAAACTATGTTGAAAAAAAATTAAACAAAGTTTCATACAGTTTTAGAGTTTTAAATAAATATTTGGATTTAAAAACAAAAATAATGATATATCATGCAAACTTCGAATCACATATCAGATATGGTCTTGTATTATATGGAGGTGGTAACAACTTGGAACGCATACTTATAAGCCAGAAAAGAGTGTTGAGAATTATTCTTGGTATGAGGGTTGGAGAATCATGTAGGGGAAAATTTAGAGAAAATAGGCTTCTTACTGCAACAGCGATTTATATACAAGAATGTTTACTATTTTTTTATAAGAATAAATCACTGTTTGAAAACAACAAGCCACAAACGGCATATCCAACAAGATCTCTAAATTATACGTTTCCAAATCATAGATTAACTATTACTGAAAAAGGGACATACTACAACTGCATTCGATTCTACAACTCTCTGCCAAATTATGTAAAAATAATAAATAATATTAGGAGATTTAAAAAATGTATCTTTAAGCTATTAGTAGAAGTAGAGCCATATGATTTAAATGAATATCTTGGAAGTGTTGGTAGGTAAGAAATTAAAAAAACAGTCACATTATGTAAATGACACTATTTCATTTTATGTATAACATAATTCTGAAATAAAGATTGTTTATTATTATTATTATTATTATTTAATTATTTCCAAAATAATGTAGAGAAGAGTGTAGTGTAGGTGCTGTAATATTTAAGCTTAATTAACACTATGATGGTAAATGTAATGTTTTTACCTAGGAGACTGAGGTGTCCAGTCAAGAATCATTTCCTCTTGTAAACATTGTGTATCATCATTTCCATTTTCTTGGTCAATATTTAGGTAGGTCTCGTGGTTGGTTGTAGTGCTTTAATATTCAAAGAAATATCATTTTAGCCTTTCAGTATATATAAATAAATTAATTTTCAATTGCAAAAAAATTAACTTCTGATTGCAAAAAAATCACAAACACAACAACAAATAAAAACTTAAAAGAGTGACAAATGCCTTTAAGAAGTAAAACATAAAATAATACAGTCATCGAACATGTATATAAGTACCCTGTGGTGTGCCTACATACTACACACTAAGTAAAAATTAAAACTTTATCAGAATGTCAAATTTATGACCCACCAAAATTTAAACGCTGGAATTTTACTAAAGAAAAAAACACTATAAAAAATATACTTACTGTGTCAGCATATATTTATATAAGTTATCTTACCCAAAAGTTGATCCTGCAGAAGATTCTGTTCTCTCCACTAAGCTAAAATAGTCATGTTCACTATTGATTAAACGTACAGTCTTCCTAAAAAAGTACAGATGTTAGTAAACCTACCGTATGATTGATGTAAGACAGAGTCATACAACCAGGAGTGACCAGGGCCTTATCTGTGGCATTCCTTGTATTTAAAAAAAAAATGTGACCTAGCCATCTTGTGATTTTTTTCCCAACTAATCTCAAAGAACACTTAAGAAAATGATTGGAATTAAAACAAAATAGAAACATATGACAAAAAATTAACATTTCTTTACTAGGACACCTTAATGATTGGTTCATTTTGGAAACTATCTAATTTTTTTCAATTCATTTCAATAAAAAGGATATTTTATTTTAATCAACACTAAACACTAGACTTTGACAGAGTACTGACTTTTTTTGTTTTGGCATTTCGGGTATTTAGGTACTTATTGTTACCTTTTTCTATTTTCTAATTTTAATAGCAAATTTCTTATATGAATTAAATTGATCCTGTTGTTACGAAAAATGAATATGAAATCCTTTTTTTTGAAATGTACCAGAAAAAATTAAATGCTTTCAAAAGCGAATCAATAGTTTTTAAGGGTCATTTTCTTAAGGGTCTACTAACGCATCAAAAAATACAGCATTTTCGGCGCAACGCTGTCACAAAATCCTTCGAAAATGGTTAGGTATATCGATCTAAACCAAAAAGGTATTAAAAGATAGGAGTTTAAACTATGCTTGTCGTGTAATGTTTTTTTAATTTTTTTTTTCTAGATATTCCCGTGTAAACATTCAGTAATAATAGCTAATGTTTATCAATTATTTTCTCGCAAATAAAGGCCTTATAGTTATTAAGGTATCAAGGGTATTATAAGGATAATAACGCTTGAGGTCGATGGTGTGTTGACCGAAAGCATTATTATCCTTAATACCGTGGTGCCTTCAACGTTTAATGTCCGACTAAGTATTCTTTATATGAGAAAAATTTGAATGAATTTTGAATGTATTAGTTTAAACCAAATTAAGTACTAGCATTTATATGAAAAAATTGTCGAAACGTAATTGTGGTAACCATGGTTGTAGTTATTTGTCAATAAGACAGCACATAAAAAATAATTTTGTGATTAACTTTTTTGAAAGAAGCGTCGACTAAAAAATATTTGGCAGATAAAGTTGCATTAGTGATAGGTGTATTCGGAGCTTGTAGAAGAGACGAGCTTGTGAAAATGAAGTTTTCCAATATGCGTGGTATGGGTCAGCATATATTTATTGACATTCTTCAAAGTAAAAATGGGCAAGCAAGGAGCTTTTTGGTTATTGATGACAGTGAAATGTGCGCAACAAAGTTAATTTGGGACTGTCTTTTTTTGTGCTATCGTGATGAACGATGTACTGTGCAGCCTATAGGTAAAAATACATTCGGAAATATACCCTTTAAGATTGCTACATATTTGGGTTTACCTGATGCTGTACACAGGTCATTGTTTAAGACGTACAGCGGCAACAATTCATTCTGATGCGGGAGGTAGTTCCGAGAGCTCAATGAGGTTAGGAGGCTGGAAGATGTCTTCGGTAGCACTAGGGTACGTGGATGATAGTGAAAGCTCCAAATTTGCTAATGGTTCCCTTGTACTTGGAAAAAGTATTACTTCAAGTAACACAGCAACTATGGTGGGGTATGGAAATGTGGAATTTTCCGGTCAGTTTGAAAATTGTACGTTTTACTTTAAAAAATAATTTTTTTATGGTAAGTATATTGTGTAAGTATGTTTGTATTTTCGTAATAAATGCTTAAATGAAGATAATTTATTGTTTATTTATTGGTAAATTTGTAGGCCCAAGGGCGTTATTTTTTTAATAACGCCCTATGGTAATATTTCGTATTTAACTGACTTTGACATAATATTATTATTTGTCAAATAATATACCAGTCGGACATTAAATAAAAATTTCATTACAGGACAGACACAGTCCTATCTTTTATCTTTCCAATGACGTATAATTTATTCTGAATTAATAAAAAACAATAGGACTTTTTTGTGTTTATTTCAAAACTTGTAAACTTATAAGAAAAGTTGTGATTTAGGTACTTACTCAATTCTTTTCTTGTGCCAGCGTTTCTTCTGCCCGCGGCTCCTCTTTTGGCTTACTGGTTTAGCAGAACGAGGCATTGTTATACACAAAGTTTGTAGGAAGTTTTTGTAAAAAACAGTGCAAATACACCACAACACTAATACAGTTCCAATAAACTGACACAAAATGTTTTCAGATAAAATAAAAGCAGTTTTAAAACAAGTAACAAAACCACAGCTTACAAAACGTTCAAAATACCGAAGCGACGCGGCGTTGTCAGGTGTTACGAAATCCAGAGTTGGCTTATGTGTAGTAATGTTTTCCTTTATTTTGCTGATAAGTTTTAAGAACTACCGTAAAAAATGCAAAATAATAATATTATTATTGTTATTATTATTATTATTATTATTGTTGTTTCAGCCTTAATCTTGAATATCTATTAAAAAAGATACCAACTTTTTTTATATAATTAAACATCTGCTAAACTGGAAACAAATATCCAATGGATAATTATAATATTAATCCACCATTTTTTTAAAGTCATTACATTCAAACCCTATCAAGGTCCTTTTTATAAACGCATATTTACCAACAGCTATGACTAGAATTGTCAGCTTGAGCAAATTGAGAAACTACGTGAGGGTAGTGACAGAACTAAAACTATTACTTTACAATGTATAAAATGTAGCAAAATCAAGAAATAAATTGGTAAATTTTAACGAATTTTCTAACAATAAGGATTCGAACTGTTAGACATTTCTTTTGAGCAGGATCTTAGCGGGCATACGCAAATTTCTTCTGTAGTCACTTCGGCTTCAAAAATGGGTTTTCTCTTCGCAGAGCTGGAAAATATTTTTCCTTGCATAATTTGTATAACTCTATGTTTCGCAAATCCGACCCAACCTCAAATATAGCTTCCACATTTGGGGAGCGGTCCCGCCTTCAACACTGCTTATTCTTGATGCGATTCAACGGATCTACTTATCGGCAACACGATTCTCGCATCAAGGCTTCCCTCGCTTACTCATCAACGAGCGGAGCGGTTGGCGAATAATTATCCCTGTTCTACAGCTGCTATTGTTCCTAAATTGAATGTACCCACTAGAACGACTAGAGGTTTGTCACATATGCATCATTTTACTGTCCAACTTCAAAAGCCCAGAACCTGTGTTCGCTCGTTTATACCCCGAGTGTCGAGATTGTGGAATCACTTCCAGCCAATTTCCTTTATCACAACAACAATTTTTTAAGGCTTGTATTAAAAAACAACTCTATTTCCCTGAAAGCACCTACGTTACTATATAGTATTTGAACTCAAGTCCTAGTAGCGTGCAGGAGAGTATAAAAAAAGCATTTTAATGATGTTGAGAAATAAAATTAAAACCATATTTATGATAACTACCGCGACGCTATCTACAAAATACAATGTACCTACAATTTTCTTAATATTTTTATTCTTTTAAATTTAAAAACAAATTTTTCGTAGTATTATCAATTTGTTGTTAACGGCAACACCGCTTAATATTCAGGCAGCCACATTCCAGCCTTTTTTGTTGAGATTACCTTGAAAATTTACAACCGATTTACGCAAAGAAATAAATAACTGAAATTCGACACGTGTGCGCCCTCTAGTTGAAATATTTAAACTAATTGCATTTGACATAAAAAGGACCAAAAATGGCGGCGGTAATAGAGCCTTAATAATTAAAGTATAGACGCGTACCTCGCGCACGACGATAGGTGCAACACTATCACAAGATGGGTCACCAGTAGCATTCTTTTCAAGAAGCTATAAAAAAGGAGGTCTATGCAATAGTAGAATCTCTTCGAAAATGAAGGCATTATTTGATTGGACGTCCCTTCAAAATTCTTACAGATGAAAAGTCAGTTTCATTTATTTTCAACTACAAACATACAGGAAAAATAAAAAATGATAAAATAGAACGCTGGAGATTGGAACTTGCACCTTACAAATTTGATATTATCTATCGACCAGAAAAAGAGAACAATGTTGCAGACGCATTATCTCGTATTTATGTCAATTTAAGTCCTGATCTACAGAATTTAAAAAACGTCAAGCTGAGCTTTGTTATCCCGGTGTAATAAGGATGGTACATTGGATTCGAATGAAGAATCTGCCTTACTCTATAGAAGAAATTAAAACTATAATAGCATCCTGTCCTGTATGTGCGTCTATAAAACCACGCTTCTATAAAAATTCTAGTAAACTAATTAAATCTGCAGCATTGTTTGAACATTTATCCTTAGATTTTAAGGGACCATTCTACAAGTCAAAATAAATTTCTCCTTACCATAATAGATGAACACTCGAGATTTCCATTTTTTCCTGTGCTGATTTTTCTACAACTGTGATCAAACATTTAACAAATTTATTTTGCACTTTTGGAATGCCTTATTATATTAATTTTGATAGAAGATCATCATTTGTCTTCAGATCTAAAACAGTTTTTGCAGTCAAAAGGTGTATCACCTAGCAGAACAACAGCATATAACCCTCAAGGAAATGGACAATGGAACAATTTGGAAAACGATTCAGTTGGCACTCAAATCCAAAAATTTAGACATTAGTAATTGGAAATTGGTTTTGCAAGAAGCTCTTCATTCAACAAGATTATTAGGAAATATTTAAATGACTTTTATAGATTTTAAACATTTATCGGAAGGGAAGAATGTCATAATTATTGAACCTGTATTTTATTAATTTATATATATTGTTCACTTTAGTACTGCACCACTCTACAGTTGCCATTGTCAATCTATAGTCATTATTAATTGACTGTTGTCAGTATTTTATGTTTAATAAAGCCAATCTGTTGATAAATCCGTTTAGTTTTCTACATTTTGATTATTATATTAATATATTCTGATTGAATTGATTTAAAATTAAAATAAATAAAACATTTTTAATAACAATCAATTAAATGGGAGAGGATGTAAATGTAGTGTTTGCCGATTTTTTGATAGCCAATTTGTTGTTAAATAGTACGTACATCTTTTATATTATTCTTTTAGTACTGTTTTGTGCTTTTGCCACCAATTAGGATGGCTATAATTTCAACCAGTATAGAATTAACAGCACATTTTAAATTTAAACCTGTAGTTTAAAACAATTTGTCCAAGCGCATCGGTAACCGTGACGTCACTTCTTAACATAACCACTAATTACCGGGCGGTTTATATCACTCATTCGCTTGGAAAGGCTTTAACATTTTTTAATGATTATTTTTTTGCTAAGTAACTGTTTACTACCGTATATCCTCTCTCACTGTTCTTTACCAGGGGTTAAAAACGTTAACAAGAAATAGTTAGATAAACGGTAACAAACGGTATCTTCGCAAAACAAAAAGCGTGTTGTCTTATTCATGGTCCGTGCGCACTGGTGCGCACTAATCGCTGTTCCATCAAGTCATTTTTAAATTTATCGACAGAGAAGCGCTAAAGAATGATGTGTCGTTGTTCTATTTAACGAACAACTCAGCTGTTTCAATTGCATGCTCATCGCTTTTTTATTCCTTGGCTCATCGAAGCCATCGGCTCCGAACCGATTTCTGTCAGCTGTACAAATTTGATTCCAAGATTTTTTGTTATGCTGTGAAGCTGTGTTGGCTGTGTCCTTGTATCATTTGTCTCAATTGTGGTCCTGAAATGAAAACAGTGGCAATAGGCGTGCGCACGATTCATAGATGAATTTAACAACACGCCTAATGTAGTGTGACGTCACGATAGATTTCAACGCAAAAAATTCATCGATGAATCGTGCCGTTTTTAAATTAATTGATGGAAAAGCGCTAAAGAAAGATGGCCGTTGTTTTAGTAGTATATGGACAAGGATAAAACTAGCGGTAATCTAGTGTGACGTCACGATAGATTTCAGCGCTAAACTCTGAGAGCGCGTCCACACTATGATGAAATTGGTCAGTTTCTATGCCTGTCAAGTTTCAGCAGACACAAGGTCATTACGCAAAAAGTTAACTTAACTTTAACTTTTTGTGGAAACGCGCATCGACGGAATGACAATAATGACATAAACTAAACTATCAACAATAACAATAATAATAAACATAGAGAACACACAATTAAATTAAATTTTATATACATTTTTAATTAAATTTTATATAAAAATATAAATAAACAAAAGGATAGATTGGGATATTTGGCAAATTTGACAGATAATTAAATTGGTAGTGTGGACAGACAAATTTTCATGGGACGTTACGTCGATCCGTCAATCCGTCAATTTTTGTTAAATATTCAACTTTTAAATACTATTTTGGATATGAACTTACTATTAGAACTATAATGTATAACATAAAAAATTAAGACTTTATACCACTTGTAAACAAAACAAACAGGCAAACGGATTACGTCACAAATACCAAATTGACATTTAAATTGACTTATATGGGCTTAAACGGGATCGAGCACTCCTTGTTAAGTTTATTACCCTTGGCTAGTGATGGGCATAATCGGATTATTTTAAAAATCGGATTATTGAATTATGAATGATTTCAATAATCGGATTAATTGATAATTCGAATTATATAATTATTTTATTTTTTTATTCGTTTGAATTTTAAATTCTTGATTTCTGAATGAATATGTAACTCAAATCCGATGTAACTAAACACAAACACTAAATATTATATAGTTTGTCAAAAAAGTCCGGGATCCCCTTAAAAATTTGTCAACGGGGATCCTGTACTTTTTTGACACTGTATAATATATATTATTATTATTATAGGCGTGTTGTTAAATTCATCGATGAATAGTGCGCACGAATCGCTGTTTCATCAAGCCGTTTTTAAATTAATCGATGGAGAAGCGCTAAAGAAAGCTGGCCGTTGTTTTAATGGTATATGGACAAGGACAAAACCATCGGTAATCTAGTGTGACGTCACGATAGATTTCAGCGCTAAACCATCTGATGAATTTAACAACAGGCCTTATTTTAGTAAGTAAATTTTTCATTTGCTATAATTTTTTATGGTAACTTTTTACTTACCGAGCCCACGGCCGATTTTATTGTAATTTTGTATACCGGGGATTTTTGGGGCGCTGATCACAAATCTGAAGTCAAATTTTTTTTATTACTCTGCTAGTTTTTAAGTTATAACGCCCTACTTAAACCTAACCAGCAAAACTTTCCTAAAATTCGTCCTTCTTAAAACTGATTACACCCAAAATAGAAGATTTTATCGAAATACACTTATTATTTTATAAGATAAATTTAATTTCACCTTCATTTAACAAATATTTTTAATAAAAAAAGCACAAATATGACTTCAGATTCGTGATAAGCGCCCCAAAAACCCCTGTATACAACATTTAAATAAAATCGGCCGTGGGCCCGGTAAGTAAAAAAATTACCTTTTTTATAATTAAGTTGTCCTCTCTATTTACATAAATATATACTTTACTATTAAAATATTAAATCTTATTCGTTATTACATGTTATTTTTTCGCGACGCGTAATCAATTCTGTGGAATCAGGTTATTTTTCGTAATTCAAACTAAATCTGAATAATCGCATGATAGCGATTATTTCAATAATCGGATTATCGATTATTTTTAATTCGAATTATCCCATCACTACCCTTGGCTAAAAGCTGTTTGTAGGGGGGTGTCAGTGAGATAGCGAAGTTGGCCACAGACAACATTTGGCAACATAAGATCTCGGTTGGGCGCGAAAATTGAATTATGGAATTTTATATTTTTAGTCTAAAATGTAAATGGCTCATTCTAAAATTAGTATTTTTTAAATATGTTTATGTAGGCCCATAACAGTATATAATTTCAGGTTTTGTATATACAAACAACCATTAATTCTTATTTTCTAAAAGTAAATATTTATTCCGGCCATTGCGTATGCGTACTATTTATTCCTTTCGTATTTTGTGCTGTTTGTTTACGTTGACATCATGGTTGACAACTTGTTTTTCTTTACTATTACTATACCTATGTTTTCAAAAAATCTGAGAAGTTTTTAACTGTAGTATTAACAAATAAATTTTGTCGGAATGTCCATTAATGAAGTAGAAAGAAAGTTAGCTGAGTATAGAGCCAGAAAAGAAAGAGAGGCCCGTCTAAATCATTACAAGGCAAAATTCAAAATTATGTTATCAAAGTTTTTTGGGAAAAACGATAAAAAAACTGAAGAAAAAACACCTGACAGTGTAAGTTTTATTTGGTTTCTACCAATAGTGATAATAATAATCGCATTTTAATAAGTGATTAAGTTACATTTAGTTTGTACAAATGGCTATATTGCATCTAAGTATGAAATAAAGTCAGTATTCCAACCTCTCGACTAACCCTGTAGTATACTAGCCCTATCATAATCAACCAATAAGTAAATATATTTATTTAATTATTAACTTTATATTTCTAATTTTATTTAATTTCTAAATATTGTTGGTTATTATTTTTGGTTATTGAAACAGAATAAAAAAGAGCTTTATTATTATTATCTGAATAAACAATTCAAAAATTTAAATAACCAGAGACACACTTTTCGACTAACAACATTTAACATAGAATAATGGCACTAAATAAAATTAGGTAAAGAACAAGAGACAAAATAGCTTTTACCTCCTTGCAATTTTTTTATCAATATTGAGTCTTCTAATAAGCAAAGGAAGATAATTAAATATTTTCTTACTTTTGCACAAAATAGAATTTTTTACTTGACTAGTTAAAAGTATGGGCAATTTAAATTAAATGTTTGTCAAGTATCGTACATTGAAATTGGATTTATATCATCCTTGCATTTTTTAAAAACCAGATAACACCTAGGTCTCCTGTAAAAGCAGTTGATACGCAACACAGATACATGCGAGAAGATGCCTATACTCTGAATAGAGTATGACACAGTAAGAAGAAGAAAGAAGAGATATAAATACAAAAAAACATAGTTAAAAAATTTAAAAGAAATCAATAACAATATGAATAATCATTATTATGTTAAAACAATTTAAAATAACCCACACACACACATAAAATATTGTCAAGAAAACAAGAATTATCATCTCACCAACCTCAATGTAAAAGTATAGAACATAATTAAAAACTTGAAAGAAGTTAGTAATTACAACACAATTCAGTCAAAATTTACTAGAATAAGAAAATAGCAAAGAGATAGGCCTGTAGTTGCTGAGATCACTACTGTCACCCTTTTTAAAAAACGGAATTACTACGGCTTGCTTAAGGACAGAAGGAAAGATATTTTCTTCTATACAAAGCTAATCTGCTTGGTTAGAGGAATTATAATTAGGTTTTTTACCATTTTTACCAACTCCACTGTCAAGCCAAATGGATCTCTGCTTTTTTTATTTTTTAGGCTGTTAATAATATCCTTTATTTCATTAAAAGTGGCTTCTGTCATGGCAAACCTGTCAGAAGGCAATTCACGAATATTCTCAACCGGATCCAGCGTCGACCTACCAATCCGTGCCTGCAAGTCCGTGGCTACACTTACAAAGAAATCATTAAACTGATTGGACGTGAGATTAGTTTTCGTAACATCCTCCATTTTGACACCGCGATACTCGTTCAGTATTTTCCACATACAACGGGCAGGATTTGAGGAGTTCCTTATCAATGAGTCATTCGCTGATTTCTTTGCTTCCTTTATAGCTCTTCGATAAATAATTTTATGTGATCTTATTAGGTGCTTCAGGTACCCTGAGGGCCGTTGTCCTTGTAAGTCACTCAAGAAATGTAAGGTGTCACGCATCTCTCTCAGCTCATTCGTAAACCAATTTACTGTGCGATCATTTCTCTTATAATATGAGTGAGATCCTTTCACAAAACAGAGAGAATCTGTCATCGACCGACATACCAGCTTTGTCAACAAAATCCCAGTTTATGTCTTCAACCCTGGAATAAAAAGAAGCTTTTCCCAGTATAGTTAAAGTTCTGCAGATAACTTTCTTACACCCCGAATCCCTGATAGCGATCGGAACACGAAACTGCACCATTTAGTTTGGTTGTTAAGCATTGTTTAATAGCGGCGTCTTTAGTGACATAGTTAGTGTTAAAAAGTTTTTACATTTCTCAAGCGAGAAATGTTGGAATCTAGTTTAATGTCCTTAGTGAGGTAAAGAAAGCTGTTTAAATTGCAATGTCGGGTCTGATCCTTGAAAAATCTAAATCAAAGTACAATTTGGCATATCAAAAATTCAATAACTGGCTTGAAGAAATATATATTTGTTCATATTTTCTTTGTGCAAGGGGTGATGGAATGCAACTAGTTTTAAAAAGTTTTAAACTGTGAAAGACTTTCGTGGCCATTGTCTAAAATTTCAGTGGTTTTTGGGCTGTTAGGCCGGCGTGGTTGTCTGGTTGACTTGACGTTTTGCCAACAAGAGCGGTTGGCATCTTCAGAAGTTGCTTCCTGGTTGACAGTATGCGAACTACTAGCCGCTGTCTACTGTCAACCAGGAAGCAACTTCTGAAGATGCCAACCGATCGTGTTGGCGAAACGTCAAGTCAACCAGACAACCGATGCCGGTCTAACAGCCCAAAAACCATTAAAAAGTTTTACTTTTCAACACTAACGTTGAAAAGTAAAATGTTTCAATATGCAGGTAAGTTTTGAAAAATGTCCCTTTTTATGTCGAAATTAGAAAAATATGCTTTTCATAGTGTAAGTAGCCTAAATCATAATTTTTAAAAGTAATCGCTGCATTGATGTATATAATATATACATCAATGCAGCGATTTTGGTAATATTGTATCGGCAAACATAATGCCATCTATTTATACACGACCTAAGGAGTTTAGAGAGAAAATCTGTATGTTGCCACATTATTAGACCCTAGATTTAAAATGAATTTTTTCCCAAAAGATACTAAAGAACGAACATTATCTTGTATTAAAAATATAATAAAAAGGAAATATACAGTAGCTGAAGTGGATCCAATATCTTCGGATGATAAAGATAATATATCCTTAAGCGATTTACACAATAAGCAAAATACATTTTGGGAAACTTTTGACAGCATTGCCTCTACTTCGGCTTTCGAGACCGGTACTACAAAATACATGAAGCAAGGATGGGAAAATGAAATAATATTATATTACATCTTCAATTCTATTTAAAGCCAAATCTCCTTTCGAGTGGTGGGAGGCAGAAAAAAAAATCCCAGTTTGTACAATGCAGCTTCAGTCTACCTTTTAGCACCTGCTGCCAGTGTGTCAAGTGAACAAGTTTTTAGTGAATTAGGTAATATTTACGACCCTAAAAGAAAGAGGTTAAATCCAGATAGGACTGAAATTTTGGTGTTTTTGCATTATAATATCAAAAATTAAATTTTAAGTACCTGCTACTTGCTACATTAGGTATATTTGTTAGTAGTGAATTTGTTTTACTTTTTTAGTAAAAATGTTACCTTTAGAATTAAAACTTTTAGTTTGTTTAATAAAGTATTTTATTTATTATTTATTTTCATTATATTTATGCACTGAAAAGGCAAAAAACTTTTTTGCCGATATATCGCTTGCTTAGCTTGCCGATACGATACGATACCGATAATCGGCAACAATTGCCGATATACCGATACCAATATTGGTATCGTTCTATCCCTAGTAAAAATTAGTAAAATCATGTATTAAATATATTTTTTTTACTCTGTTTCATGTTACTTTAGACTTATATTTTTACCCTGTTAATGTTATTTGTTTCTATTATTGGGATTACAGTTAACAAAATAAACGTTGATAGTCCTTCAGGGTTTACCTATTTATTGTTAATCTACAGTAATATTTATTTATTTATTTGTACCTTGGTAATTACACTACATAAGTGTTTTTACACGTCAATTTACATAATATAAGAAATGAATACAATTATTACATGTTAAAACAAATTAAAATAAAACAATCTACAAAATATATTAATTACTTAAAAATTATACTAAAATAAGAAAGACAGTACAGTTACATCACAATAAAACACAGTCATATACAATCTTTAAAATTAATAAAACTAAAACTATTTATTTTATAAAAGCTTTGCAGCCATGAGAGTCCTGGAGTATCATTCTTTTAAGAAAACTAGTCAGCAATCAAAAATGAAGCCAGTGCCCAGGTATTCTTTAACGGAAAAAAAAAGCTTTTTTTTAAAAGGTATTTTTTTATCGTGCTTTTAAAAGCTTTGTCATTTAAACTCCTAATGTGCAACGAATGTGCATTAAAGTACGTTATACAGAAGTAATTGGTGCCATCCCTGGATCTCCCAAGTCTGTGAAAGTTATGGATTAAATCCTGATTGTTACGTGTATTATAACTGTGGACCTGCTGGTTGCTTTGATACAAGTGAATGTTCTGTTTAATAAACATGAGGCACTGAAAGATATATAAACATGGGAAAGTAAGAACCCCTAATTTGATAAAATGTTGCCTACAATCCTCCCGGTAGCCAATATTAGCAATTATGCGAATGCATCTTCTCTGCAATGAAAAAACTTTTGCAGCATGGGATGAATGTCCCCACCCAATCAGAGCATAGGACATACTTGATGCAAACATTGCATGGTAAGCACAGAGTATGACATCCAAAGACACGCAGCGAGAAAGTCCCCTTATTAAAAACAATGCTCTTGACAATTTTTTGCAAAGATGGTCAACATGTGCCTCCCAAGTCAGTCCTGGGTCGAGTGTAACTCCAAGAAAAACAACTTCTTCACTGGTGTCAAATGGTTTGTGGCTTTGTGACTGTCTTAGTGTGAAGTTTATGTGCTGAGATTTTTGTATGTTAAGGCTCAGTTTGTTTGCAAGAAACCATTGCTGAATGTTAGCTTGTGTTTCCACAATTCCCTGGATTTGAGATGGATGATAACTATTAAGTGTAGTGGTGTCATCAGCAAATAAGATCATCTTAAGTAAATCCTGAAAGTTTGGAAGGTCATTTATAAAAAAAAAAGAAACAATACCGGGCCCAGGACAGAGCCCTGGGGCACCCATACTTGATTGATTTCAGACTCGAGTTTTCCCTCCAAACGCAACAAACTGGAATCGTGATGAAAGGTAGGATTTTAACAGATTTGTCATACCATTACCAATCCTGTAATATGGCAGTTTTTCCAGCAAAATGTCGTGCCGAACACAATCGAAGGCCTTTGTTAGGTCCAAGCAAGAAGCAAAAGTATCAAGGCCATTCTCAAAACCTCTCTGAATGTGTCGACAAGACAGTTTATTGCCAGTGATATGGATTTTTTATTTCTAAAGCCAAACTGCCCTTGGAAAACAATGCATTATTTTCAAAGTGATCAGTCAACTGAATTTTAATTGCCATTTCAAAAATTTTAGATAATATAGGTAACAGTGAGATAGGCCTATAGTTTGAACAATCATCCACTGAACCCTTTTGTTTATAAATAGGAATAATTTTTTGCGGTCTTTAGTATGTCTGGAAAGATTTCTTGTGTTATAGCTAAGTTTATTAATTTAGTAAGAGGGACTATCAATAAATTTTTAATCGTTTTTAGTATTTTCACACTCACTCCAAAATGATCTTTACTTTTTTTGTTTTTTAAATTACTAATCAGTTTGCAGTTTCATTAAGGTAATGTGCCTAATCTTAAGTTCAGGACATTCTATACTTTTATTTAGATAGTCGCGGAAATTTTTATTACAGTTTGGCAGCTGATCAATGACATTCTCAGCTATAGAACAAAAATATTTACTAAACTGCTCAGCGTCAAGAGTATCGGAATAGCTGTGTCTACAAGCATGATTATTGTTTACAATTTGCGACATAGCAGCCTGTTTGTTTACTGCCGTATTTATGAAGTTGTCAAGAGCAGATTTTTTCGCTTTTCGAATTTCATTTCGATATTTTGCCCTCATTACTCTTACCAAGGTATTGGACATTAGGGTTGGATTAACTTTGTTTAAATCTGTAGCAAAGTGCAGTTTATCGCGCATTTCCCGTAGATGATCATTAAACCATTTAATATGTCTTTTTTTATTATTATAGTCAATTTTTTTTGCTTTTAATGGAAAACATTTTTCTATTGCTCCCTTTATAATATCAGTTAACTTGGTAAATTTATCATTTATATTAAAAAGACTATCGGAGATAAAGTCCCACGCTTCCTCTTCTATACAGTTATAGAAGTTAAATAGTCCCAGTTGGGTTTTTGGTCTATAGTGAATATGAGTTTTTTTTTGGAATTTCTGACAGACCTGTAAAAGTACACTTAATTGCATCATGATCAGATAGGTGATTAAGTGGAAGCTTAGTGGTAATTAGTGTTTGTTCAGTTTTATTAGTGAAAACATTATCGAGACAATTTTCTTTTCTTGTTGCAAAACTCACAAATATGTTACATATTCCATGTGCTTTTGCATTGCTTGTATGGAAATGCGCATTAAAATCACCAGTTATAATTATATGTTTTGAATGATCTAACTTGTTTAAAATATTTATAAGACCCTCTGTAAACAAATCAAAATCTCCATTTGGAGATCGGTAAATTGTAACAATCTGAAGATTAAGCTGTCTCACCAAGATACCAGTCACTTCAATGTGCTGTTCAATCGACATTGGCTCTAGATTGAGTGAGGTGCTTACCAGACTATTTCTAAGGTATATACCCACACCTCCGCGCTGTTTCACAGACCTGCAGAAACCAGAAGCAGCACCAAAACCATCCAGATTAATAACCTCAAATTCAGGTTGAGACAACCAATGTTCATTTACACAGAAGCAGTCAATTGACTTTTCTGTTAATAAAATTTCGAATTCTTCGATCTTATCGCGAATACCCTGAGCATTAGCATGCAGTAAGAAAAACTTACCATCCTTATTTAAATTGACAGTGCCATTTGGCTTATCCACGACTCTCATGTTGGCTTCAGCTTGTTTTGTCACTGATATGTTTTTATTTTTAATATTGCCTATGGTAGTTTCCCCATCTCGTAAAAGATCTTCCTGGGAACCTCTGGTGGTTTCTTGGAGGTGAATTTTGCTGTCCCATGTGGCCCCGAAAAAATTTAAACTTTTTTATAATAATTCCTTTTGGCCAGTTTGAGACGTTAAGTAGCTGTTGTTCTAAGGAAGGATCGGCATCTATTTTAAAGCTGACGTAATCTCCAGACCTGACAGACTGTTGTTCCAACTTAAAGATATGTGAGGCACCAAATGTCTTCTGCAGATATTCCAGCAACTTTTCTGATGTTACATCGGGCGAGAGCTTGCTAACAAAAACAGACAATTTTGTGACGTTGGTTGCCGCTGAAATAATCCCTTGGGTGTCGTTTGCTATACTAGTGACCTTTTTCCCTTTTTGTGGAATTGTTTCTGCCAGTAAATCAGTTGACGCCGCTGCTTTTTGGGAATTAAATAACTTGGAGACTGTGATCTTCATAGAGTTCATTTCAGATTCCAAAGCATTGCATCTACGCTTTAGGTCTTCATATGATTTGGCTAATTTTGTTATATCACTTGCTTCCCCTTTATTATTACTTTTATTGGTTTTCTGTGCTAGTTGGTTGCTATTGTTGACAGTGTAGAGGTGTATCATCTCTTTATTGGTGTCAATTACGTTCTCAAAGCTCGTTTTTTTGTTTATCAATTTTTGAAGCCGTATCCATAGTATTAGATTTGAGATCATTTATTGTATTGATTGATATATCCACATATTGACAGATTTTATCTACTTTCTCCGTTTTGGGGCATGTTGTTTCTAGAACTTCACATTTGCGTTTTATGTCTTCAACTGATTCGACCATCTTTTTTATTTCATCTTTTCCCTTTTTATCGCTATTTTTGTCTACTGTTTGAATATTTTTATTAGCGTAATGTTTAATCATCTCTTTATTAGTCTCGATTAGGTCTTGGAAGCTTATTTTCAGTTCATCTACTTTTTTGACAATGGCTGAATTCTCAACTCTTAAGGTGTTTATCGAGGTATTTGTAGAGTCTATGTGCTTCCAGACTTTCTCCATTTTATCATATTTCGGGTATGTCAGCTTGATACTATCGAAACCATTTTGAATTGCTTTAATTAAAATATCCCTTAGCTTCGCAGCTTCACCATTTTCCAAAGCGTCGTAGGCTCTGTCCTCATTTCTTTGCTTTTAAACATTTTTTGCACAAAAAGGCTAGACAAGGTGATCTTTTTTAACTGTAACACCCTTTTGTTCAGAAGCTGTTAGTAATGAACATGTCAGACAAAGCAAATCCCCGCAGCTGTCACATTTAGCATCTGAATAGGTTTCATTTTCTTCATTACTGCATTTCGAGCAGGCGACCATATTTAATAATTTACGCCCGTACTAACTAATATTCAAATAAGAATGAAAGCAGATAAGAAAGGTTCGCAAAGAATTTTAAAGATAACACGTGGTTTTTTTGTGTAAAATAAATCAGTATGGCTATTTTAAAACTGCAACTGTTTTTTTTTAAGTTACGTGAAACCCGGGGTTTGATGAATTTGAAAATGTGAATAGTTACGTTGGGGATTTTATTATAAACAATTTGATACACAGCACTTTTAATAAAACGGTTTTAGACACACAAAAAACATAAAATTTTGAGGAGCAAAATACAATAGATGTTACACTTTTGATACACAAGAACACTTTTTCTATGTAGTTTAGATCTTTAGTTTTAAGATGAGCTAAAATTCAAGGTGTTTTTTTGGATATTTGTTTTTTCTAAAACTTGGAGAAGTACTTTTTTAAAATTATTAAACAGAAGTATTCATAAAAAATTATTGATTTGGTTAGTTCTAGTTATTTCATCTAACTGGTAATTCATAAAATAACATAATGTAAGTAAAGCAATAAAATTAATTTGCAAAAAAAGATAATACAAATTGATGCATTGTTAAGGTAGTTCACTCGCGACAGTCGTACACAAAATTATCGCCTTGTAGTAAGTAAAGCCCGGCCCGTCCACAATTCGAACTTCAATCTTGGATAAACATCTTTTTTCGTCTTTTCATTCGCACCAAACTCGCCCATCTCTCTCCAACAAAAATTGATTGTTGAACGGGCCGGAACTAGTACCAGTACGGATCATTAGTTTAATTCGTGATGCAGTATTTTGAATGCACCCCAAATTTATCGCCGTTCCAAATACGATCGAATATGCTTTACCAAAAGTTAAAGGTTCTCAATGCTTGAAAATATTATTTTTTGTAGGAGACTGTACACAAAACACACGAGGTTCGTTCCTTATTCATTTTTTGGACCCACCTAGTCTTAAAACCACCTTCCATAAAGGCGATTACGTAAAAAGAGAATAAAAAAGTGTAGACTATTTCTAAATAACAAACAGTACTAGTAAACATTTTAAAAAATATTTTTTTATCAAAAGCAGTCAAAAAGTTCAGTTTTTTTTTTATTTTCTAATACTTTGATTTATATTGCATTAGGTTTTAAAGAATATCTTAAGGACCGTTTACAAAATATTCCAAAATGAATGCATGATTTCCATACATGAGATATCGACCATCTTAATTAAGCACAATTAGATTGCTAATATCTCGTTTTACAGACGATATTTTTTTTTTCAATTAGTTAAAAAATACTTTTATAAACCCTATATTTTTATTATATCAAAGACTCTGCGGCAATGTTGTAAAAATAATAATAAAATCAATGACACTAAATTCTTGGACTTCCATTGTCTTTATTTGTTATTTGTATGGACAGGTAATGACGAAGAACTTGAAGGTTTCTTAAAACACCTAAATTGCGTCCGACCATGTATTAAATTCACAATGGAGAAGGAGCAAAATTCGGCCCTACCTTTTCTCGATGTTCTAGTTAAACAAAATAACGGACATATACAAACCTCAGTATACAGAAAACCAACCCACACTGGACAATATTTACACCATAATTCTAATCATTCTAACGAAACGGGGTCGTACGTACTTTATATAATCGTGCAGTGACCTTATGCAACAGTAAAGAATCTCTGCAAGAGGAAATAAGTAATATAACTAGGGATCTTAAGCAGAACGGATACAGTGGATGATAAAGGAAACGATCAAAAAATATCAAAATAAGACAAAAACCCCTAACTTAAAAGGGACTCCACATGACCTAAAAATTATTTAATGAAAAATTCCGCCAAAAAAAAGGGCCCCTTCGTTTTCGAGATACAGGGTGTTCACCACAGAGCTGACCTGTGTCTAGAAGTAAATGGTGGAATTTTTTAAAATTATAAAACCTAGCTTATGTTGTGCCGAACATAATTTTAGAACAATAATTTTATTAAAAATTAAAATACATATTGTGTTATACATTTTGTTTTTTTTTTTTTTAATTTTGCTATAATAAAATCAGATGCGTCGTAATTTTTTTAAATCCAAAAATCATAGGTCAGTACTAGATTATGGAAGCTTCCTATATGGCTCTACTTGTAAAACCTATTTAACAAAACTCGATCGTATACAAAGCAAAGCTCTTAGACTCTGTTTGGGAGCTATGATATCCTCTCCAGTAGAAGCTCTCTTAGTTCAAGCTTTAGAACCTCCTCTGTGTTTACGCAGGGAGGCATTAACATTAAGTTTTACTTAAACAAGCCTTTTTAAAAACCGAATTACTTACTAATATATCAAGATTAAATACATATGATCTAATTAACAAATATTAGCAACATAAAAATTTACCTCCCTCTGCGAAGCTTTTCGAAATTTTAATGACATCCTTAATCTGGTCGAACCTTTTAACCCACCGATTATGAGTACCATAGCTCTTTTCAAGACATCAATGTTAAATTTCCACCCTTTACCGACAACAATGCACTGAATGCCGCGATTTTGAAATCCGCGAATATCTCAATTTAATATTTTATTTATATATATATATATATATATATATATATATATATATATATATATATATATATATATATATATATATATATATATATATATATATATATATATATATACAGATGCCTCAAAAAATGAAGATGGTAGTGGAGCTGGAGTATATATCACAAAACTTAATATCAAACTTAAATTTAAAATAGACAATAACCTTAGCATTTTTGCATCTGAAGCCATAGGAATTTGCGAAGCTCTCAAATTTATAGTGGACTCTAGTCATCACCACTTTGTAATACTGTCTGACTCTATGTCTGTGCTTTAAAGCCTTACAGAACAATAAATCCTGGAATATAAAGACAACCCAATATTATGGAAAAAAAAAATTGCTGCGCCGAATAACATTGCGTAGCAAACAAGTTTTTTTCATGGGGGAAAGCACACACAGGACTAAAGTATAATTAGCTAGTAGTTTTAAATAGCAAAGGATATATTATTAATGGTACAGCAGCTAATTATTCTCTCAGCTTAAATGAGGGATATAATACTGAAAAACAAATATTACCAATAAATGGAATATAAGAGGAAAGAATATTTGCAAAAATAAACCCACAAGATAACTCAGCTTGTAACTGAAATTCCACATAATTACTGGCATAAAAATCTGACTGTCCCTAAAAAATACTAAAACAATTATACGCATAAAACTTGGACATGCTTGTTATCCTGCTCATCTGTATAAAATCAAAATATTACCTTCGATCAATGTGATACTTGTAATGTTAAGTGTGACCAGATCATATTTTTTTCATTGTAATAAATATACAGCTGAGACCAACAACCGTATAATTTTTAAATTTTAAAAAGTGTAAAGTTGTTTGTCCCTTTAAAATCCTTTAACTTTTAGCCCTAGAAAGCAAAGGTAAAAAATGATTGATTTGTTTTTAAAGAATAAACTTAAAATTATAAATTACTTTTTGTAGGTTTTATGCTTTTTAAAGTAGGCAGTAGGTTAGTCTTACCCAATTTTTACCCTAATTTTCTCCTTTTTTAATGGTCTTTTTGTTTGTTTAGAAAAAAAAATCGCCCTGATCGACCCCGTGGCGTGAAGGGTACCCTGTCATATATGTAATGGGTTTAGCTTGCATTACCCCTTTATTAGCATGATTGATTATAATAAATAAAATACAGGATTTTTTTTTTTTAAATAACACTTTGTGACTGGCTGAATGGCTAAAAACCTGTTGCCATTAAAGGGAAAAAAAAAAATAAATGGTAAAATTTTTTAAAAAAAATTTAAAACCTAGCTTATGTTGTGCCGAACATAATTTTAGAACAATAATTTTATTAAAAATTAAAAGACATATTGTGTTATACATTTTGTTATATATTTTTTTTTTAATTTTGCTATTATAAAGTCAGATGCGTCGTAATTTTTTTAAATCTCGAAAACGGTTGTACATATCAACTTTTAACAAGTATAACTTTTTGACGTAAAAATAACAAAGCAATTATTTAATTTACTCAAAAATGTAATACAGGGCCGTACCAAAAAGTTGTGATTGTTCAAAATAGTAAAAAGACGTGTAGGTGGCGCCCCCTACAAGTAAGAGTCGTAATAAGATTAGATTCGAATTCGCCATACCAAAAGACCCCCGGATACCAATTTTTACTTAAATATTTACATTATCATAGATTTTATTTAAAAAATAGAAAAATTAAATAAAAATTTTAACACCCTGTATTTCGAAAACAAAGGCCTTGCGGACTTATATTTGTATAGACTTTTATGTTTATTTTTGGACCCTGACTACGTACCTGAAGTATTGACATTTCCCCATAAATCACTGTATTAAAGGAAGATTCGCAGAATCGCAAATAAGTATAATATTAAAACGGCATTTAAATCACAAACTACTCTAAGAAGCATTCTTACTGAGACGAGACCAGACAACAATGTTTCAAATAATGAGTGTATCTACCAAATTCCCTGCGAATGTGGTGAGGTATACATCGGGGAAACGAAAAGACCACTCGAAGTTAGAGTTAAAGAACATAAAAAATATACGGAACGAGGTGAAACGTCAAAATTTAAAGGGAAAAAAAAACCTTGGGAAAATTTAAAAAAAAAAAAAAAATTTTTAAAAACTAAAAATTTTTAATTTTTGCAAGCCTAGCATCGATATTCCAAATATCTGGCGCCGTTGCTGAACCGTGAAAAGTCGGTGAACAAAGATAGTATATAAGTCGTAGCTTTTAAGAATAGTTTTTAGTTATCACTTGAAAACGGTTGGAGATACATCAGTAACCGAAACGTTGTGTAACAAATAACAAATAAAGACAATGGAAGTAAAAAAACAAGTGTAACAAATAACAAATAAGGACAATGGAAGTCCAAGATTTTGGTGTTATTGAAACCATAACATTGTCTAACACTTTCAAAGAAACATAAAAATAAAATGTTTGTACAAAAAAGGTAGCCCCATCAACACAAATTTGAATATTTAACACCTTTTTTTGGCCCTTTCCTGGAATGTACTGAAGGAAGCTTAACCCCCCCCAAAGGAACCATTGTTTATCGATGATTTTTTTTCCCGGACTAAAATTTTTTTAAATTTTTTATTCAGCTTTTTTAAAAGGGGAATATTTATATAATCTGTCACCGGGGGAATTTCTTTCAAAAATGTGCAAAAATGAAATGCCTCAAACCGATTTCTTTTTATGGCTTAATTTGGAACATCACTTTATAAAGAAATTTTTTTAAATAATCTCTAAGCGTGGGTTTTTGATCAAGCCCATCCAATATAAAAAAAAAAACGCAAAAGTTCATTTTCATTTGTCTCATACCACTTATAAAATGGGTTTTCGAATTGAATCTTCAAAATTCCCCTTTATTTTTTGGTGTAGCGTTTTGTTTGTTTCCGAAACCCGAAATTTTGAACCTCATCGTCGAAAAAAATGGGAAAAAATCAAAGGTTTTGTCCGTGAGGCGATTTTTTTTCTTGTCGAAATCCTTTTTTGGAAAAAAAATTTATTGAGTTTATGGATATAGAAAACCTCCATACGAGATTACTATTTCGTGAAAAAAACAGGGGAATGATTCGTTTTCGGGTTCATCGTCACTTGAATTTTTTTCAGGTAAACCGGTTTTATAGGCCCGGGTATTCCCCTTTTTTTTTTTACTTTGGAAAAAACCCCATCCACTTGTACAGACTCACCTCCATCTGCTTCAAAAGGGATCCGGCCCCAATCGTCGGCTTTCGATCTCCACACTAAAACCTATCTTCCAAGATTTTCAATTCTTCGTGTTAGATTTTTCGAGACATATTTTTATTTTATTTTTTTATTATATATGTATTAAAATTTATTAAACAAAAACAATATAAATCCCAAACTAAGAAATGTAAGCAAAAAAAAAATTTTATAGCCAAAAAAAAAAAAATTTAAAAACCAACATCCCAAAAAAATATTCCGTGGGTAAGATACATCCAGGCCTTTTTTTTTTTTATTGTCACGTTTCAAATTAAAATTAAAAAAGTAATAATAAAATATTTTAATAGTAAAAGTTATGATAAATTTAAAAAAAAATAATTTTTTTTTAAATCAGAAATTAAAAAAAAAAAAAAAAAAACTCACCCGACATTTTTTTTTTTTCTGGGGGCCGACCAACTTAACAATACAAAAAAAGCACGTATGGGGGCCCCGTTAGACCCACACGACTTGGAAATTAAATGCACTGTGACCTGGGTCCAAAAGGGCTGTAGAAAACCCGGGGTGCACCAAATGGAAAATGGCTTGTGTTAAAAAATTACTTTTTGGGTTTTTTATAGTATTAGGGGGTTTTATTTAGATAAATACTTTTGAATTAGTTTTGGTTAGTAGAGATGGATGTTTTCGTGAAACTTTTTAAAAAGGCCGTCCCAAGCTGGGGATTGGCGAAATAAGATGTTTACAAATCCCTTAACCCTTTTAAAAAATTTTGGGGTTTTTTGCTGTTTCTTCAGGGGGGGATAAACTTTGGAAACTTTCCCTTTGTTTAGCGGCGTGTATGATCATATAACAACGCTAAAAAAAAAACTTGAAAAAATTATTACCTTAAAAAATGAAAGTTGGCAAAGCGCAGGGAACAGGAAGAAAGGATTTTGGGGAAATTTCCCCCCAAAAAGGGTAGAATGGGGGGGGAAAATTTTCATCGAACTTCGTCCTTTGTGGACTTAGAAGTAGAGAATTGGATTTTGGGTATTATTCATTGAAAAAAATCTGTTTTTAAATTTTTTAAAAATTTGTCCTTTTTGGGGAGGTGGGGGTAAGGTTTGTACAGAAAAATTTATTTTAAATTGTTAATATGGGGGGGGGGAATTACTCTTCTGATTCTGATTAGAGCATAAGAGCGAATTTTTTAACCCCAAATTCCCAAAGGGAAAAACCAATTTTTATACTCTAAATTGAAAATACGGGTTTCCCTACATTAAAAAAAAAAAATTTTTTAAAAATTTTTTTAATAACACCTGGGGGTTAAAATAGGGATAAAATTTTGTATAGAAAAACCATAATTTTTAAAGATGTAAATATGGGAGCTGGTAATTGACTTCTGATTAGCCAGAAGAACGTAAAATTATTTCTAAAACTTGATCTCCTGAGGGGGTAAAGAAGGGAATGAAAATTTGTATGGAAAATTCGAAAGATGAAGTACGAGGAGCATGATGTGATGTGACGCGAGGGAGTGGGAGGAGGGAGGTAATATCCCGCGAGAACGGGAAAAATGAAACAACTAAATAAAGAAATAAAATACTACCCTTTTTCTTTACTTTTTACAGAGAAAATAAAACGGCAATTTATACTACCAAAAGACTGACACTCTTGTCAATTACTTGTTCACAAGAAAAAAAAAGAAGGTAGTAATTTTTCTATCATGGAGACTGACGTTCCTTTAGATATTTAGACAAAACACTTCAGAACTCTGCCCGAAAGTGTGAGAAGAAGTACTCCGGACCGCGTTTTGCGAGCGAAAATCGAAGTCCGGCAGAACTGAGAAGGCAACTGCTTTCCCCGAAGCTAGAAGTCTTTCTGAATTAAATCTTTTTTCGCCTTATCTGCAAGAGACGGTACGGCGGGGTCTTCGCTGCGACTCGTTTTCTCTCGGGCGAAATGTCGACCGTATTGGATACGTCCACCTGGCATGCATTACCGGTTCACGGAAACATGTCGACATGTTCGCGCTGCGCAGCGACGAGCGGCTTTCTTTGATTTCTTGATTTAAAATTAAAAGCGGAGTTTCCGAGAATGGAATGTTGGGATGTGTGGAATTTATTAAAGTGCTGTTGTCACTTCTATGTAAGAATTTATTGATTAATTTTAGATTTTTAATATTTTATAAAGAATTAGAGGGAAATTTAACTAACTTTGTGCTATTGAAAAATAGCTTCCAAGTTGCAAGAAGTGTTTCTGCAACATTAGCTACAAAACAAATTAGGGTCTACAATTTTTTTGGGGTCGGTGCCACCGGATTAAAAAAAAATAAAGGTTGTTAAGTAAAATGTCTTCTCCACTCTATTTTGTATTAAAAATGTTGCTTCTATTTTGGTTAAGTTTTATATTTAATGACTTTGTTGGCAAAGACCTTAAAAAAATGTAGGCCCCAAATTTGTTTTGTATCTACTTTTGATTTTGTTTTTGTTAGATAATTTAGTGTATGCATAAAATATATTTTTTAATAATAGGCCTTTTCATCACAATTTTTTTTTGTGCGCATGCGTCAGTATCCGCCATTTTTTTCGTACTGTTTTTTTGTAAACAAGCATGTAAAAGGGCTTGTAAACATATAATTAAAATAAAAAAAATACTAAAAAAAGCATAGTTATTGAAAAAAAGAAATACGAAAATAAAGAAAAAAGTGCTTTAATTAGCAAATAGGTTTTTTTAATCGATTATTATAATGATATCAGTACGAAAAGGAACGAAGAAGCGGTGTTGTTATGGAGTATGTAAGAGTGATACACGCTATAAATCATTTAAATACAATACAATTTAATTAATATTGTTTTGTATATATGTGGTAGGCCTAATTAGAATAAAATTATAGATACTTTTTGTATAGTAAAGAAGTAATGATGCCTAACCTCTCAATCAGCTCACTTCTTTTTCCTTTTTAAAGACGTCCATGACATTTAAGCTACCTTTTTAATTGCGTACAATTATGGGCTTCAACTGAATTATAAATCAGTGAAGCACCATCAACGATATTTTCCAGTAAATGATTTAATTGGGGAGATAATACTGCATTTCCAGCCATTGTCGATCAAAACAGTACGAAATTTTTAAATTGCCGCCATTTCAACATGGCGACTGCGCTTGCGCTTGTCACATGATGAAAAGGCCTATTTTAAGTTAACTTTCTTTTAAGTCATTTTTTGATTACCTTTTTATGGCAGATGACGTTTTTGACAAATGCTTTTTTTGACGAATTTTATTTTTAACAATTTCAAACTTGCCTTTTGCCATAGTTAAACAGCTTTGATAAACTGCATGTAGTTACACCTTACTAGTTTTTTAGTTACCAGATTTGCACTTAAAACTTACACTTGAATCATATGGTCTCTATTATACAGACTAAGGTCGTGTTTATTTAACTTCTTTGTTTCTAATCGGTATTAGTTAATTCTTATTTCCTGAACATTCTTAGGATATATCCAATTTTTTAATTCCTTATTTTTTACCAAGTTACCTTGACAGTTTATTCTGATGCGTTTAATGTCTTTAAACCAAATATTTTTGAAAAAATACAATTTATGTAAAAAAATATTATACATTTGCATAATAACAGTCATACAATTTTGATTCAGTTTTACATTTTTTTTTGTAAGTTTAACGTTTGATAATAAACGTGGACCAATTTCGTGTCTGCACATTTCCATTTTTTTTTATTTACTAACTTGTAGTTTTCAAATGTAAAAAATTAAGAACTTTTAAGGACTTAAAAATAAAGATAAAAACTAAGAAATTATGTGAGGGTGCGTCCATTAATCACGTACGGCTTTTAGGGGAGGACGCGCCGATTCTTACGTAGGAGAGAGGGGAGATCTCGGTAAATAGCACGTATTTTCTTCACTGATATTTTCTCACAGTTATTCTAGACTACGTTCTTAGTTTTAAAGCCTAGTTCTAAATAAAAATAATTAAGCAAAGAATGTTATCTTTTTTAATAAATCCAACACAATCCAGCACAGATTAACGCATTTACACTAAAAATATGTATTTTGATAAATATTATGTAATATTAGGTGGGGGATTCTAGCCAAATCTTACGACATCTTCCCAAGGACAGGGGGCAGAAAAATCGTCAAAATCGCCTCACGTAATTAATGGACGCCCCTAAGCAGGGTCATTTCTAACTTCACATTTATGCATTGAAAATACAAATACCCATAATAATAAAGCAAAAATACATAATGTAGAGTATTCAATAATTAATTTTTATTTATAGGAAAACACGAAGGCACTTTTAGAAAAAGAAAATGATTCCATGAGTGTAACACATGTGTCTGATGCAGACTCGGAAATTGAATCCAATAATGACGAACCTTTTGAAAATGTGGAAGAAAATACCTCACTTACTCTTTATGACTACATCTATTACTTTCTGTGGTTTTTGTTGTGGGTTACAATTTATGCTATTTTTATAAAATTACAGTTTGGTATAATATATTTAATAGTATCTGGAATAGTTGGGATGTATTTAAATACTAGGACAGGACCAAAAAAGAAAAACGAAGTTAGTGCTATTCAGTGTTTAATAAAAACTGTGAGAGATAGATGGCACCCTAAAGGGTGAACAGCTTACTAGGGAAATGTTGTATGGAGGATTTGCTAAATAGCCTAAAATGATGTAAGAAGTTTTACCTGTAAATAATTAAATTATTTTAATTAAAGAACGCTTAAAAAAGCTCTCCTTCCTTCTGATCATTTTAACCACTGATAATTAAAATAAAAAGAAAATAAGTGCCTATTCTGTGTTTAATAAAAACAATGTGAGCATATTTGGCAGTCTAAAGGGTGAACAGGTTACTAGGGAAATGTTATATGGAGGATTTGCTAAATAGCCTAAAGTGATGTAAGAAACTTTACCTGTAAATAATATAAAATATAATTTATATATGAATATTAAAGAAAGCTTAAAACGATCTCCGTTCTTGTGATCATTTTACCCATTTATACTTAAAGGTGTCACGTTATGTAGGAGTACATCAAATTTCTGGAATCTCCCCCTCCCGCTTTCCCTACCTCTTCTTAGGAAGATTTAACCTTGTTTTTCTGAATAATAAAACGTCGTTAGAAAAAGATCAGTTACACTAAAACTCACAGTTTGACGTAAATTAAAGATTTTTATTCTTTAGCAGATAATTTAGGTTATTCCCTTTCATTGCTATCAAATATTGATTATCTTTATATTATTATTAGACAACTATCTAGTCTTTGAGATATTATTAATATAACTAAAAGTAAGTTTTTAAATAATTTTTAAGTGAGCAAACATAAATCAGTTAATGTAAGATAATAGAATTATTATTCATAACATTTAAAATGGATAAAAATGAACACAAATGGGATTTTAAAATTTTAATAAATAATAAACAACTAGTGTTCTTGCCCTGTAATAAAATTTTGAATGGTAAAAAGGACAATGTTATAAGTAAACAATTATTATTTATTAATTTCGAAATAAAGGTTTAATTTTCCGGAAAAAAACTTTTAAAAAATAACCAAACAATAACTTTACCGAAAAAAATGGTTAATATGATTGTTACATAATATCGTAATAAAATATATATCGTTGGTAATCTGAAAGACAATAATAAGGATAAAAAGGGTTACAATTGACAACGTTAAATATTTTGTTGGAGTATAAAAATGTTTATAAAGTTATTTAACTGGTCAACAAAAATATGTTGCATTTTATTTGGAATGCTAAAAGTTAACTTTTTAAAAATCTGAGAAGTTAGTATATGAGAGTACATTTCGTTTTTGGGGGCTTAATACTTAAACCAGTCAGCCCAGCGGTTTTATGCTCTCATTGCTGATTGCCTTCGTTATATCTTGAATATAACATTATTACGTAGTTGTAAGTGGTTTAGTATTATTTTATGTAAGTATTAAGCATGCTAGGTTTTTACATTTCCAATACTGCATTTCACTGCATCTTTTAGGCAACACAATAGTGCCACCACGGACTCTATGAATAACTCTTACCTATAACGATTGTCCCTTTTCAAACTCAAACTCACTTGCTAGCCGATCCTGCATAATTGAGATTATTGAGATATCATAGACTCCTGCAGCGTTTTTCACTAACATTTACAGCAGGGGTGGCCAACCGGTCGAACGCTGCTATTAGTCCAGTTGATCATGCGGGACAAAAAAATATAGGTTTAACATACCCAATAATAATATTTCAAAAAAAAAGTTAGAAGTTGGTGGAATTCATTGGTTATTCGTTTAATTATTCCCATGATTATACTAACATCTATGCAATGGCTAAAATATTTACAGATATACATTTCAAATGGACCACATGATATTTCAGAACAAAATTACGTGGTCCTCTGCGTTGTAATATACCGGGTGATCAAGAAGGGTTGATATTCTCCCTTTTTTGTGCATTTCTTTATACAATTAATCTTGTTTATAACGTATAATGTAAAATTTTACGTTTTTTGAAAAGTCACGTGATTTCCTTAGAAACAGCCCCAACTACCGATTTTTAAATTATTTCACATTTTTGGATTCCTGGGAACATTCTGGGTCTGATGGTACCAAATACGTCAAAGTTTGTCGGATTTGAAAAATGCGTAATTTAATTGCGTTTTAAAATGGGCTGCTCACTTTAGTAAAAATGCTTAGTTTATAAGGAATAATTTTTTTTGTAAAAATATAGACAAAGTTAGCTTTTATTCAGTTAAACCTTTTTTTTCACCTTTGATTTCGTAATATTTTTTTTAACTGTCAAAATTTGACATATGTGATACTGACGCAAAATATACAGCGTGTCTTATTTGAAAATCAAAAAAAGATCCCATTTCCGGTGTAACCGGGAAGTCATCGAAAGTCAGGTGACTTGCCCAAAAATCGTCAAATTTGAAAATACATAATATTCCCAAGTTTTATTTTTTTTGTTTTTAAAAATACAGAAAAGAATCTAAATATAAAATTTAAAATATCATTTAAAGAAATGCGTTAAACAATTGCATTCGTGTTTTGGTTTAACCTATTTATGTGAATCCGCATTTCCTACTTAAAACAAACAAAAATTTAATCCCGTTCTCACTTGATAGTCGCTCATACGTTGGATTCTGTAAGCCTGGTAATTTTCAACTACAAATCTGACTTTGCTAGTCTAGCAAAATGTGCTTAGACACACTAGGTAAACAGGTAATTACTAAGAATAATTTTCAATTATTTTAAGTGTTCCCACTTAAATAAAAAAAAATCATAATTGTATACTGTTTTACTAAAAATTTCAAGAAGTATATAACTGATAGATCGCACAGTATTTCGTCAGTAAACAGATCTTGGGTCTAATCAAGTTGGCCAACCCTGATATACAGTTTATGAAATAATCGTTTTCACACCGTTTTCATGCTTTATTAAAACCATGTAGATGTGTAGTATGCATTATATGATAATATAGTAAACTATATATGCCTTAAAAAGTACCCCTACGATGAAAATACTAAAAAAACCTATTTTCAACGACTTGAAGTTCTTTAATATTATTATAACAAAAATTATTTTACTGCTTATAATGTAATAAAGCATTCATTGCAAAATTTTTAACTCTTTAAAATCAGCTTTAACGTCAAAAATTAGAAAAAAAAAAGATTATAGTATTATAGTTTAATAGTGGCATTTACCTTAATACTAATCCTATCTTATTATTACAATATTTCCACCCTAAATAACCAATTCTTGTGTTAAAAACCAGTGTATTTTTTATTTTAGGATTTTTTGGCTATACTATATGGTATATGAAAAATATAATAAATGGCTCTGCACCCACGGCGATAGTCTTAAAACGCGAGTGTAGATAGTTTTGCACCTAGACGTTCGCGCTTTGCTGCGTTCCTCATTTGGTGTCGGTTTTTTGTCCCGCGACAAAGAAAAAATAATGAACATAACCGTGAAAAATACTACTGTAGAGGACCACATTCTTGGCGCAGATATTTATGGCGAATCTCAGCCACGATTCGCAAGCGGGTGTAGAGCCACTTTATGTGTATACATAGAAAGGTTCCTTCTTTTATATTCTATACCAGTGACCCGGCAAACGTTGTTTTGCCATATAAATTATTTCTAGTGAA
The DNA here is from genome assembly GCA_019359885.1 of Listronotus oregonensis. Classification (NCBI taxonomy): domain Eukaryota; kingdom Metazoa; phylum Arthropoda; class Insecta; order Coleoptera; family Curculionidae; genus Listronotus; species Listronotus oregonensis. Next base: position 41,704 of record JAHBCN010006792.1, read on the forward strand.
TACTTTGGCAGCCAAAGAAAAAAAACAGTGCTTATTATTCTAATGCTTTATGGTACACAATATTCTATCTACCGATCTCCCTAACTATCCATCTACCCACCTGACCATTAACCTATCTACCCCTCTACTCATCTACCCATTTACCCTTCTATCCATCTACCCATTTACCCATCTACCCTTCCACCTATCTTCCCATCTGATTAATAAGAACCTTCTCCTGACAATAACAAATAAAACAAAAATAATTAGCGAAATCCGTTCAGCCGTGCACTCGAGACCGAGGGAAATAGGGATTTATTATTATATATTATGAATGCACTAGATTATACGCATCGTTGTGCCATCTTTCCGTAAAGTTTAAAACTATTAAACAATAGGGGTTGGTTGTAGAAGGGTAAAATTTTAGGGTAGTATGTATTTTTTAATCCCTAATTATAAAAAAAATTGAAATAAAAAATTGCCAAAAAAAATTAAAAGAAATTTGGGTGGACCACCCTTATCACTTAGGGGTATGAAAAATAGCTTACGTGCTATTCTTGGACCTACTGATTATAAACATAAATTTTTTTAAGAATCGGTCAAGCCGTTTCGAAGGGGTTTGGTAACAAAACTGTGACACGAAAATTTTATATATAGAAAGAAGAGATATATATATATATATATATATATATATATATATATATATATATATATATATATATATATATATATATATATATATATATATATATATATATATATATATATAATATATATATATATATATATATTATATATATATATATATATATATATTATATATATATATATATTTTTTTTACAGTTTAGTGGGTTTCAAACGACTGCCCGGCTATCAAAGCCAAAAGCAGCCATATTTTCTTACTATGGGAAGACTATTTGTGAATGATGGCCACTGTGCCCAGTACGACAGCCTTCTGCATCCACAGTATAGTTTCATGTGGAAGGTTGAGTTCAGCCAAGTGCTTTTACAGTGCTGTTCAGTACGAGCCCATTGGTACTTATGATCAGTGGGAGGATCTCACTTCCTCCCTGAGGTCCCAAATTCTTTTAATTTCGGTCCCAGATCTCTATAAATATTTATTTTGGCCTGATAGGTTTGGACCATGTTATGATCAAGTGGGAACGGGCAAAGTCGAGGGTTGTTGCTGTTCTTTCCTGTTTATCCCACACAATTACATCTGGTCGATTGTGCTCTACGGGTCTATCTGTCATAATCGGCATGTCCCAGTAGACTTTTGCCCTGTCATTTTCAATCACTGCCTGTGGAGAGTACTTGTGGTAAGGCGGAAATTCTGTATTATTCCCCATTTTAGACCTATCTGTTGATGAACTACTTTGCCCATGTTGTTATGTCTTCCTAGGTATCTGGTGGGCGCCATTGGTGAGCAGCCTCCGGATAGATGCTGGACCGTTTCTTCAGCTTGGCCACATACGCGACATTTTGTGGTTTCGATCTGTTTCTTCATAATGAATTTTGTATAGTTTCGGGTTGGTATTACTTGGTCTTGGATTGCGAATAGTGCGCCTTTCAGTTTCCGGAAAAGGTATCCTGCAGTTAGGTAGGTATTAGAAATCGTTTTTTCCCCTCTGGTTGGTGCATGCTGTTGTGGAATCTTCCATGCAAGGCTTTGCCGCGCCACCTTGTTCTTACTCTCCAGCTGAGTTGCTCCAATTTCCGGCTCTTCAAGGTTTGCCAAGTTGATTGTAGTGTACTCTTTATCCAATACTACAATTCGCTGGTGAAACGGTAAGTTGCTAGAATGAAAGTATTTTCGAAGTTCTTTATCACTTTTTGGTTGGCAGCCTCCAGGTTGGTCAGTCCACGACCTCCCTCTTTTCGTGGTAAGTACAGTCTTTCAACAGCTGGAATTTGGGTGCAGCATTCCGCGTTTCGTGAAGGAGGTACGGACTCCGCGATCTAGTCGCTGCAAGTCTGTGGATGACCATGTGAGTATGCCCGAGGTGTATGTTAATGATGGTATTGCCCACGCATTGATTGCGGTTATTTTGTTTTTGGCGTTAAGTTCGGTTCGGGCACTTTATTAACTCGTTCGCATGAATTCCTCGTTCCGCTGCCTCCTTATTGTGCTTCTGTCTAATCTCGAAAGACTGCTGAATACCCAGATACCTGTATGTTTCTTCTGGTCCCAAGCTTTGTATATCCCTCCATCTGCCAAAGTTACATTACCTTCTTCGACCATTTTACCCCTTTTACATGCACAATCGAACATTTTTCGAGGCCAAACTTCATTTTTATGTCGCAAAGCTCCTGACTAATTCGAGTTCTCCTCTAACTGACTTGGGCCTCTGGCGTACAGCTTCAAGTCGTCCATGTAGAATAAGTGGGTGAGCTTGGTTTGATCGTCTAAAGCGTAGCCATATTTGCTTCGGTTAGCAAACTGCTTAACGGGTTCAGTGCAAGGCAGAACCATGCTGGCTTAAACTATCCCCTTGAAATATGCCTCTTTTTATAGAGTTCTCTTTGGTTTTATATGACTTTGTAGCTGCTTTAATTGACAGAGCAGTACGCCAGGTTGTCATCAGGTGTTGCAAAAGGCCAATGACTCCATCATCGATTTTATAGATGCGAAGAATTTCCAGTAACCAAGAGTGCGGTACTGAGTCAAAAGCCTTTTTGATAATCGATCCAAGCCATTGAGAGGTTTTTAAGTCTCCTCCTCGCTTGCTTGGATGACGTTGTCAATTATTAGTAACTCCTTGCACCCTCTGGCCTTCTTCTTGCAGCCATTTTGCCCCTGGCCAGGATTCCATTATGGTGGATATGGGCATTTATTTTAAATTTGATTATTGATGTTAGTATTTTGTATGCGGATGGCAAACATGTAATCGGTTCTATGTTTTTTGGTTGGCTCAAGTCCCCTTTCTTGGAAGCATATGTGTTATTCCCAGCGTGAAGTACAGCGGGACCTTTTCAGGGTTGCGAATTGCTTCCTGTATATGTTGAGCTAGGGGCTCATGTGTTGCTGTGAATGCCTTCCACCGTAATTGTGGATTCCGTCAATTCCCGGGGCGGTCCAGTTTTTTAACCGCTTAACTGTCTCTATAACATCTTTTTTGGTGACGGTGACCCTTGGCATTTGTGTTTTGTTCCGCATGTTCTCTTGTTCCCTGCTTATCCAGGGGGCTTGGTTGTTATGTTGTGCTTCCTGGGACCATATACTGATCAAAATTCGGTCATTTGAGCTTCTGTTGGCAGCTCTTGTTTTCATTTCCTACCTCAAGACTCCGGTAGAAAAGTCTTTGGTTGTCTGAAAAAGTCGGTTTTGCTTGAGTCTGAGTGTTCGTTTGTGGTATCTTCTGAGTCGGCTACCAAGAACTGCTATTTTTTGTTTCAAGTATTCAATATGTTTCCTGAGAACCTGTCCGTGCTGAGGTTCAGTGAGTTTTATTTTAGCTTTTAGCATATGTTTTGCTTTTGTTCCACTTTCTTGCTCAGTTCTTGAGGGTTGAGGTAGCTTTCGAGTACACCAATCTCCTTTCGGAAACATGATTTTGGTTTCCAACCTTTTCTCCCATGGTGGTTGGTTTAGTGGTTTCCTAGAGTTTGTTGCCTCTGTGGGCTGCATTGTATGTTGCTGACGACCACGGCTGCTCAGTATACTTTATGACAAAGATCTTCGAGACCTTCAGACTGTTCAAAAGATCTCGATCAGTGCATTGTTTGTGGTTGTCACTGTAGCCTTTGATTCTCTGTTCAGCTTACATCTTGGTATTGCTGGTCTTGCATCCATTGCCACCCCATTGTACTTTCGATGAATTTCTTGAAACATATCTCTTATATCTGTTAGTTTTGGCGTGGTCTTCTTGTTTCCCCCTGGGGAGTTCAGTGGTGAGGTCCTATTCCCGGCGTTTATCGATCTTTGAATCTCACCGATCGCCTAAGATATTTGGAAAAGAACTTGATTTCACCTCCAGTTTCCCCCCGGAGAAAAGGGTTTTTGTTTTTTGTTGCTTATCTGCGGGCTAATTTTTGCGATGTAATTGTTGTTGTTGGGAGTTTAATTCCCCTGTTCCATGAGTTGGGGGCTGATCGGTTCCCTTCTAGCCCCCCTTCAGTAATTTGGTAAAGGATTTTAAAAGGAAAAAGTTCATTTTCCGGGGTCCAATGCCGCCTTTCCTTCCGCGAATGTCAGCGGGGCGCCCATCTGAACGGGGTTTATTTTTTGTGCCCAAGCCTTTCCCCTCTGGTCGTTACCGTAGGGTCGCCCGGGGGTTTGGGGTTTCCCTTTCGCAGAGAGGTGCCACTTTCCTTTACGCCTTTTTTCTAGAGACTGGGTTCCCCCCCTTCCCCCCAGTGCAGTCCCAACACCTTTGGGGGGGGTTCCGAGGTTTACTTGGGAAATTTTCGTTATTTAAACACAGAGTGGGCTGCTCTCCCATACTGGTTTGCTAGGGGCTGCGGGTTTTTAAACCTGTGGCGAAACTGGCTGTAAAGGATTTACGTCGTTACCAATAGCGATCAGATATTGGGGTAATTCCCCACGGCCGAAGGCCCGGGGGTACTCAATTTTATATATATAATATATATATATATATATATATATATATATATATATATATATATATATATATATATATATATATATATATATATATATATTATTTTTAAATATAAAATGCCAATCCAAATTTTCATTAAGAATTTTGAATCAAAGGGGAAAAAACAAAGGGGAGAATTAGAAAAAAGATAAAATTTTTTGGGGGTTTAAAAAAGGTCAAAAAGTAAAAAAAAAAAAATAGTCAAAATCCAGAAAAACATAAAAGAGTATAAAAAAAATTAGTCAGTTAAACAAATGAAACAAAAGATATTGAAAAATAGCAAAATTGGTCTCGAAGAGTAACGGAGGTCAATAACCCTTTATAATATCTAATCCTAAAAACAGCAAGAAAACCCAAAATATAAAAAAAGGGGGTAATATATCTAAAGTAACAAAAAAGAAAAAACAAAAAATAAGAAGTTGCA
>JAHBCN010006792.1:49480-64480 GCA_019359885.1 Listronotus oregonensis
AGACTAATACAAACATGGGTGAGTTTTTATCCTAGTCGTGCTAATTTCTAGCAACAACTTTGGATAGGTGCACCTTTATTGTTTTATTAAAATGTTCTACCATGCCATCTGACTGTAATCGTAATGGTGTTCTTCTGGTTTTTCCTATGGTTATGATGTCGCAGACCTTTTGGTACCATTGGTACCTCCTGTCGTTTTAAAACTTGGTCTACTAATACTGGTGCAACAGTTGCAGCTTTCTGGTTGGGAAGAGCGAATGCTTCGGACTATTTACTGAAATAATATGTGGCAACTATAATGTATTTGTTACTTTGGACCGATTCCCAAAAAAATCCAACCACATCTATCGATAGTCATTCAAATAATAGACCAACATTATACTGCATCATAGGTCCACGTGAACTTTACTTAGGACCTTTATTTGAAGCGCATGTATCGCATTCTCCGCAGCATTCATTGATATCGTTATGATAGCGAACCCAATAAAATATTTCTAAAACTTGGTTTAAAGTCTATTTACTCCAAAATACGCACCAGATTTTCCTCCATGTATTTCTCTTAATACTTTTCTTACCTTGTTCAGCAGGATTACTACTGCCTTTTTTTAATACACCCATCAGCGTTTTTCCACACTTTTTAAGGATAGATAAAAAAAAATGTTTCAACCGGTATGCGCGGCAAGACGAACTTTGCTCTGATCGAATCAGGTTTAGCCTCGAGCAGCAGACTTTTTAAATGGATATGCATATTTACACGAAATATTACCAATACGTTTTTTTTTAATAAGTGTATTTTGTTCTAGATGAAATTCTCTATTGATGAGCTGCCAGGCGCTGTTCTTTTTGTACCATCATTAGGGCCGACAATACAAAAAATACTGTTTTGGGATATTAAACAAAACGATAAATTTTGGGAAAAAAACCTAGTCGATGTATTTACAGAAATATAAGTTCATTTTTTTTATAAATGTAGGTATAATTTAAACCATTAAAAATAACACATATCACACTAAAATTTAAATTATTTAAGCCAAATCTATGCATAGAAACAATTACCTGATATAAATTTATTTTTAAAAATAATTATTTACAATGAAAATAATAATTACTCATTACCGAATTTGTTGTGCTATCTTGACAATAAAAATTAAGACAAAGTAACAGATTTTATTACATATGAAATACCTTACTAAACAACTAAATTGGGGAGATTCCACATAAAGACTTCGTCAACTATTTTAAATCCATAGGTTGGACGACGCAGTGAATCTCCCGCCTACAAGAGGAAGCACAAAGGACCTACTGAGGTCTAGGTGCAGTGGTATATTACCACCCTCTGAACATTCAGATCAGATCAGACCTTACTAAACAAAAATTTGATAATGGCTGATGGGTAGAATGAGACTTATACCAGTTCCCTATATTTGATCTAGTACTATAGTTTTAAATATTAAAGTTCCCTACGATTTATTACAAAAAACTGAATATAGAATAGTGACCCAACTAATAACACAACTATAGCTAGTAATATAAATTTAAATGCCGTTATTACTGAACTTCCATCTTCAATCGCTTCAATCTGCTGTTGAAGCTCATCGTTAATCTTTTTGATTGCTTCATCCGAAAGTTTGGGACAATTTTCAAGATCCATTTCAAAATTGATATTTTCGTTCTTAAAATATTCTTCCTCCTTTCTGCGGTTTTCACATGATAGCAAATTGTTCCTCAAATCTATCTTCGTTATCCTTGGTGCTCTCTCGATAAATCCGATAAAATCAAACTCAGTTATTTTATTATTAGAAAAGTCAATAACATGTAACTGATGAAGTGATAATTTTCCAGTTATATCTGCTGTTGCAATATTATTGTGTGAAACATTTATCATTCGTAAAGATGGTAATCCAGAAAATGCTCCTGATTGAAATTTCGTTATGGTGTTATTAGATAGTATTAATTCACGAAGACTGTAAAGTCCTTGAAATAATTTAGGTGGAATAACACTAAACCAATTAAGAGCTAAATTAAGTACTTCTAAATTATTCATATTTTTAAATGTACCTATTTTTACTACATGATTTCCGAGATGGTTATTTGACAAATCCAGCTTTCTTAACTTATTTGACTCCGATACGTTAAAAGATAACATTCCTATTAAATTACTTCCCAGACTTATTTGTAGTAAGTTGTTAAGACCTTGAAAATCTGAGGATCCAATATTAATAATTTCATTGTTATTTAAAAGTATGACCTTTAAGTTTCTTAGGTGAGTCAAAGTGTTGTTTATTTTTCTTATCCTATTAAAACTTAAGTCTAATGTTTCCAAATTATCAAGGCCAAAAAATGTTTCAGACTCTAGATATGGCAGTTGATTATTTCGCATGTACAGTTCCCTTAGCTGGTGTAATTCCTTAAAAGCCAAATTAGGTGGTGGAACAGTTAGAGCATTATCTAAGAAAATCTGCCTCACTTTTCTAACTCCGTAAAATGCTCCTGGTGTTAAAATAGATATACTGTTATCAGATAAAATAAGCTTTTCTAAAAATACTAAACCAGTAAAAGATTTCTCTCTTATATATTCAATTTTGCTATCTCTGAGATCCAAAACTCTTATTTGGTTTGCACTAATATCAAATGTACCTGTCGCTAAATCAGTAAGGACACAATTCACACATTGCAATGTTTCGTCTAAATGGTCAAAACGATAGGGTGTGTCTCTAAAATAGTTAGGAGTTGCATTACTACAGATTGCCATAAGTGCTCCTCGTTCGCCATATTTACATGTCATAATATTATCCGATGAAACAGCTAAAGATCCTATTAAAATTATGTAGGTCAAAAGGAATGCCTCTGTAAATGTTACTCTCTGAAACAAAAAAAATACAAACATTTTATTAAAATATGTTATCCCTAATCTAAAACAAGTTATATTTTAGTAATTAGCATTCACTATTGCTTTTTTTAACGCAAATCTGCATTGCCAATATTACCTTAATTTTACGGCACAATTAGATTATAGATTTTACTATATGTATAAAAGTAAACCAGTTTAATTGTTCCGATCATAAAGAAAGTATCGGCGACTAACGGCTATTAAATTGGGTTATTTACAAATAGAAATAGAAAAAAAATAATCCAGTAATAAATCGGATAGAAAATATGGATTGAAAAATGTAAGGAAAAAAAGTTAATCCTTAAGTGGATAAGCGTCAGCAAAATTGTATATTTTTCTAGATATTAATTATTGATCTTTTCGAATTAATTTTAGTGGTATATAGTTTTTTATGTTTATTTGTCAGTATGAAATATCTATATCAATTTAAAAGTTTTTAAATTATCACTAACTTCTATAAAGCATTTATGACTTTTGAAATGCAAAAGTGAATTTAAACATGTCCTAGTTAGGAAATTTATTGGGTAGATAAGTATCTAATAATGTCAGTTTGTAGACAGTTTTGTCAGACCTCTAGTTACAAGTAATTATTCTAAAGCTTGATGGTGGCTTTAATTAAAAAAGAAAAAAAAATACTAACCATGACTGGACACGGCGACCGCAAAAAATCATTTAAAACTTAAAATAACAAATAAGCGCAATTCTTGGTCTTACTGTTAATAACGAGTTACGGGAATTAAGGGACAAGTTTGAATACTGTCTTGCTAATAATGATGGACAATTTAAAAGCCTAATAACGTAGCGTAATCTAATTTTTACTGGTTCCCTATTTTTAGTGTTCTTGACCATTAATTTAATGTACCAGTTTACAAATAAAGCGTTTACACCGTATATCACTGAATTTGTTTTTATGGTTTTATAAGATTTTGCAATAATTTAATCAACTAACGGATAAAAAATATATAGTACTTCCCCAGTAAACCTGTAAAAGTATAAAAAAACTTTTTTGTGTGTTTGGTTCTTTTCCGTGATATAATATATAAATATATCTATATTTTGTTTTGCCCGAAATAATTAGTTGAGATTCGTAAAAATATACCAGATATTCCTTTTAAAATAACAAAGATAAAAATATTTCTTGACCCTCTTTTTTAGTTACATTGTTAGGTAAATTTTAGTAGATAAATGAAATTACAAGAGGTTGGGTGATAAAAAGGCTATAGAAAAAAAAAGAAGGAAAATAAATGTACGCCTAGAATAAAAATCAAAGGTTAATTCACAAACCAGAGAAATTGGCATTGTATTTACTGTTTGGAAAAATTCATTTATTTACCATCAGAGTATTGAATTGAGTGCCTTGCATGCAAAGAATGGTCATGGTATAAATTTTGTTAATGATTTCAAAGTGTGTAGTGTTAAGAAAATTTTGATTTAACTATATGTTATGTACGATTCCATTCGCCCCGAGAATTGGGGCGATTCGGATATTTTTGTCTTTTAGGTAATATTTTAAAGAATTAATGAACAATTGAAGTTTTAAATTGTTTATTGTGTAGCTGGATTGTTACTAACTACCATTTTGTCAATAAAACTCACATATATTACACTTAAGTATTATTTACATATCCTCAAAAAAAATGATCCGATTCGCCTTGGTCTACCCTATATTTTGTTACGGGTTTACCGATGATTTAAAGATAGATGATGACTGGGTGCTGATGTATTTGGGGTAAGGCATAGAGTGACCTACAGCTTTCCATTAGGCAAGGAAGCCACAGTACGAGCAAAAATCTATGCTATCCTAGCACGTGTTCAGGAGAATGTAAGAAGAGGATATCCCAACCAAAACATACGCATTATCTTAGACACTCATCTGGGTTCCTGGGTACCCGGAAATAGAAGGCAATGACAAAGCAGATGAAGTAGCAAGAGTCGGCTTATCTAGGAATTTCAACAACTCGGAGCCAGTCTTTGTACTATTCAAACAGGCAATGAAAACAACAATAAACAAAAAGTTCCTAAAATAAAATCTGTATTGTTGGCATGGTCTGGTCAAAGAGATACGAAGGAAGCTAGGCGACCCTTCCAAGAAGAAGTTGAGGCCCTTCTTCTGGGACACACTCAGTTAGGACCAATAGGATTTGACAGGCCATAGTTATCTAAAAAAAGACTTGCAAAAAAATGGCCATATACAACGTTCCCATAATATGCAAGCTGTGCAGGGAGGAGGAGACCAAAAAGATCCACACATAATATATGACTGCTATGTACTGACGTACAAAATATTATTCCAAAATATATAGAGCAAAATTTCTCTTTTGTATGAACAGCTTGATGCAAATCTATTAGACCTAATTCAGGGAACCAGACTTCTATAACAAGAAAGGGGAGCACAATAAGCCAATGCCAACCAAGCAGTGTAAATATAAGCTAAATGCCATCAACCCCGCCTAAACCATCCAATCAACACTCGCGTCTAGAGATACCACGTGATCACGAGCTTCTTAACAGTCTTGACACATGAAACGCTTTATTATGCAGGGACTTGGCTAAAAAATTACATTTTAATGTAATAATTTAGGGTCTTTTTTAATACGTCCCTGCATTTTTACGTCTGAAATATAATTGGGGAACATAAAAAGCCGCTTTGCTAACCAAAACTAACCATGACCGACTAGAACTTAGGGCTTTTGAATTTGTCTAAATTATTGAAGAAGTTTTAAACAAAATTTTAACAACATATTAGAAAAAACTCGGGGAATATATAATTACACTTTAAAAAAAATTATAACTTTTACCATATCAAAAATTATACAAATTTTGTTAATAACTTCTATGTAGGGATAATTTAGACAAATTCAAAAGCCCTAAGTTCTAGTCCAGAGGTTCCCAAACTTATTTCGTCTAACGCCCACTTTGAAAATCAGTTATTTTGTAGCGCCCCCCCCATTTTTTTCACCTCAAAAATCTTAATAACATATTAGTCTCGCCAACATTGAACAATAATAATACAACTTTACAATATTAAGAGAATCGGGTAGCGGGCGGAGTGGCGGGAGGGCGAGCGAGTGCGATGCGTGCGTAAGGCGGAACGTCACGTCTAGAGGTGGAAAGTTCGAATCTTTTTACTAAATCGATTCATTTGATTTATTTCCTTGAAAAGATTCGTTTGCAACCGATTTACTTTATTATGATGCCGGTCGGACTCGGTCGGTTTTGAATTCCACAAAAAATATGATAGTTATTTTAAATAAAGAAATTATTTACATTTATTTTATTTTGTTGTAATTATTATTTTAAAAAGTATATTTGAAATAAAACTTTCAAAAACTGTAATTAATAAAACCTACAAATATACCTCCAATTTAAGTCTTTGTTCAAAAGAATAGTTAAAACAAATAAAAAAAGTTCTTTTGATTTCCAAATAGGTATATAGCCAAAACTGACTCGAACCGACAATACGCATAAATTGTTTGCCTAATACACCTCTGGTAATGTGAGCAAAATCGAAATATAACAAACCCCTCGCCACTTGCCAGGTCGTAGCACAAAAACGACAGATTTGGCGTCATAAAATACCGAATTGCCAAATCTTCGAGTTCGAGTCCAAATCTGACTTAGTGACCTTATGAACGAAACGATCATCCAAACTATACTTCAAGTCCAAAATTTCTGTCAATGACGCATCGCTCGCTTTTAGAGTGCCCCGGGTTGTGTGGGGTCAGGGGAATCAATTCCAGTGGCGTGTGCATTTTAGAAAATAAATGATAAAATTTCGTCAAAACATGAAAATATTTTTTACAAGCAAAAGTTATTTTCCCACATTTTTATCAACCCTTTAAATTAGTAACAAGCCTATATTATTTTGGTATTATTCGGATTAATGAAAAATGTAATTTTTTGCTTAATTTTGCACACCTCCTATTTTAAGCTCATAGAACACAAATTTAAGTTTTTTTGGCGATTTTTCAACGTTTTTCAAAAAAAAAATACATTTTTTACTTGAATTTTACCTATTTCGATTTTATTTTGCTACATGAAAAAAATAATAAAATTCCGGTCTTAACATAAATTAAAAAAGATGTAAAAACAGAACGATAGACAATCCATGTTACACAGACTTGCCAATTCACCACCGATCTTGCAAATTCAATATTAAATACGTTATTTACACGCATTGCTTCATCGAAAATATCCACTATATAAGGAACACGAAAGCCCTAAGATCATCAGCTTGTAGAATCCAATAACTATTTCGGGTCTTTCGAGTTCCATATTTAGGATTTCCATATCGAGGATATTTTCGATCAAAATTGGGGCCGAGCGAAGCAAGGTTCGCATACCTTATAAAAATGTCATAAAGAAAAAATATTACAACTTGGCAACAGGTCAACATTTTTAGAATTTCGGACGTAAACGTTTTACCTACTTTTATTGAAAATTAAGGTTTTTTCCGTACTTTTTGAGTGATTTTTTTAATATTAAAATGGTATGAGTTTTTTTAAATGTTTTCGTGCAGATGACGGAATTTAAAGGAATATGTCGTAAAATGGAATTAAACAATTCAATTATTATTCTTTTGAAATTCTATAAGAGGCGGCCAAAAAAAACAGCTTCTGATTCATGTTTAACAATCGGAAAGTAGAGAGTGTGCAAAAAAAATCGCATTTCCAGTATCCGAATAATTACTAATATTGTTTATTTGAATTTTAAAACTTAGAATACCGTACGCGAAAAGATATCTCTGCAGCATCCAAAGTGGTTAGTTCTGGATTTCGTTCCCGAATACCATGGTAAACATTTTAACCATTATTCGTTCTTTTAACGTTAACTGAGTTTTTTTTGTAGTCGGATAACTAGTTAAAGGTTGGTTAATATTCATTGTTTACTGAATTAAAAGCACTTAAAACACTTAATCTGTATATACAATTAGAATAGAATAGAATAGAATAGAATAGAATAGAAAACTTCTTTATTTCAAATTACATTAATTATACACACTGCATAAACAACACAAAATAAATGACGTCAGCAAAAGAAATAAGCCTAGTCTAAGTTAGGCACTAAATAATAACAAAATATATACACATCTATACAAAAAATTCAACAATACAATCAGTGTCCATTCTAAATATTTCTATAATTAGATTTCCAAGTAATCATAATTACCCAACCAAGTAATCATTTATTGAATAAGGCTCCAAGTCTAAAAGTAATTTTTTCAACTTCCTTTTAAAAAATCTTTCCTGCTAACATTTTTAATTTCATTATCTAACTTGTTATAAATTTAATACCCATATAATATGGGCTTTTTTCAGATATGCTTAAACGGTGGATTGGGTAATTTATATTGTTTGTTCTAGTGTTATAGTTATGATTATTTTCTTCACAGAGAATGTCCTTATTTCGGTAAAAAACAAAATAACATCAAATATATACATGGGTAAATGGTTAGTATGCCTTTTAATTTAAAAACCTCTACAGGACTGTAAATATGACATTTTACATAATATTCTTAAAGCACGCTTCTGTATAACAAAAATTTTTTGTATCCGCGAGTTTGCTGCCCAAAAATAACACCAAACCTAGCCGTGGATTCAAAATTCGCAAAGTATAAAGTTTTCATTGCAGTTTCATCCAGATATTTTGATACAATGCGGAAGCAGTAACATATTTTATTAAGTTTATTACTAAGATGTTTATATGGGATGACCAATCCAAAAATTCGTCATCTGAATGCCAAGGAATTTTGTACTTTTTGGATAGAAAATTGATATTCATTAATTTTTAATTAACTCTGGCTTTTCTTTTTTATTCAACTTTGTTTTAAATAGGACAGTGTTTGTTTTATTTTCATTTAAAAGTAACTTATTGTCTTCAAACCAGTTTTTGCTCTTTATAAAAATATCTGTTGCATTTCCTTCTATATCGCTAAATTCTTTAACGGCTAGTAAATTGGTATCATCAGCATATGCAGTGATACAAGAATTATCATTTTCTTGGATTTCAGATTTAAATCATTGACAAAAAATTATGAATAATATTGGTCCAAGTATACTCCCCTGTGGAATACCTACTGTGTTTTGTGATATTTCTGATTTATAATATACATTGTTTATTTGAATGCTTACCCGTTGAGTTCTTTTACTTAAATATGACTTAAACCAGTCTAACGCATTTCCCCTTACTCCATATAGATTCAGTTTTTTTAAAAGTAATTCTCTATCTAAACAGTCATATGCCTTGGATAGATCTAAGAATATTCCGATTGCCATGTTACCCTGCTCCAGACATTTCAAAATTGCCTGTTAAATTGAAAGATAGCCGTCTGAACTGATTTCCCTTCACGATAGCCATGCTGGTTGTTTGACAGAAGGTCATTGCTTTTCATGAATTCAATCAGTCGACTGCACATCACTAGCTCAAACAATTTCGAAAAACCGGGGACAAACTTATTGGCCTATAATTTCATACAACTCTGGATCGCCTTTGTTTTTATAAAGTGGCTTAATTAATGCTAATTTTAATTGATCAGGAAAAATTCCTTCCCGTAGTGAGTTATTTATGATGTAACATACAACATCGATGATTACAGGAAATAGTTTCATTATTATCGTAGGTATTTCTCATCCCCACTACTTTGTTTGTTTTTAATTTTCTTACTTAAGTGGAGTATTTCTTGCGGTGTTACAGGTCTAGATACATACTTTGGTTATTTTTTTTAATCTTGCATTGGTATTTTTTGTGTTTAATATGTTTCATCAGTTCCGGCACTATCTTTAATAAAAAATTATTATAATTATTTGAAATATCTTCAGGATTTCCAGAAATAATCGTGTTGTCCGTTGATAATCGTCCAACAATATCATTATGAATAGACCACATGGTTTTATTTTTATTATCGGATTGTTTTATTTTAGTTGCATAATTTGGATCTACTTTTAATTAATAAATTGTCATACCTTTTTTTACAGTTTTATACATTTCCCTAAAATTAATGCTCTTATCTTTTAATGTTAATAATATATCTAACTTATTTTTTACTGCTTTTATTTCTTCCGAGTTTTCATACAAAGACTTTTTCTTATGTTTTTTATTTACTAATTTTTTTGGAAAGCATTCGTAAAAAACATTTATAAAATTATTCATAAATAAGGACCATTGTCTGTTTACATCGGATATATCTACCTCAAAAACGTCTAGCCAGTCTTGTGTTTAAGTGAGTTTACAAACATATTTTTATTTATTTCTGAGAAAACCTCTTGTAATATGGTTTAAACGGTTCTGGTTTTTTTGATTTAAAGCTAACTTTTTGAGCAGTGTGATCCGATATAACAGTATTCAGTACACGACCACTTATATCACATAATGGAAAATTACAAAAAATATTATCTATACAACTTTTTGAAGTCCTTGTAATTTAGTGTTTTCTAAAATTGTATGATGCATATTAAATGAGTTCATGATTGACAAAAAATCTATTTTACTATTGTTATTTTCTATAAGTTCGATATTAAAGTCACCAGCCATAAATACCTTTTGTTTTCATTCACCACATTCACAAACACATCATCCAATTTTTTAAGAAATATGTTTACGTCTCCGGTTGGGGGTCTATATATTGAAATCACAATAATTTGCTCCACCTTCAAGATCACACTCCACACAAGCACACTCAAACTGTCCTTTGATTGAAAGTGAATTAATTTGTTTTTCGATTTCTTACTTTAATGTTTTTCTGTATGTATATTGCTGCACCTCCATCCCTTCTTTCGGCAAAAATGCGATGCCAATTTAAAATCGTTTAAAGCATACATGTTCAGTTGTTCAGAATTTTTCCAATGTTCAGAAATACACAGAATGCTACATTCTGGGTGTTCTTGTAGCATGTCATTTAATCTATCGACACAATTAAATGGACTGGACATTCTGATGAATTATGCTGCACCATTTTTCTTCAGACTTGGTAATATTTTTTGCAGTCTCAGATAAGTTCTTTTTCGCTTTCTCAGGAGTCCATATTTCTTCTATAAAAAGATCCACTTTCTTTATTACTGCCATAATTTATGTTTTGGCGGTGCCTTTCAAGTTTTTTTAAGTATGCTGGGTTTTGGATCTCTAGCTGTGTGTACTTATCATTTAGTTGAAGACGTTTACAATTTGGACAATCTAAAGGGCTATTTTCTAGACACTGCCTTCCTTCATGTTTTCCACCACATTTGTGGCAACACACTTCACCTTTGCAGTATTTAGCTACATGGCCAAAAGAGCAACACTTATAACACATAGCCAAATTAGTGTATTCCTGTACATATGCCCTGGTCAAGTCAAAACTAAGATTATCGCTTTTATTAGCCATTTAAATATTTCCGGATTTGTTTGTAGTATCCAATTTTCCTTAGTTTTGTTTCTGCACTCTTTTTTGACAATAAATTTAATTTTGCTTTCTACATCTTCTCCAAAGTTTTTTGAATCTGAGGGTTAGCCATTATTAGTTCCTTAATAAAGTCTTGGGAGCTGTAGCCTTTTTCATCCCTGTTATTTCATCAACATTGGATCGGTGTTCTCTATTTCTTTATTTGTAGTTCGCTGTGTTTTTTCTAGTATTTTGTGCCACTTCTTTTGTTTATATACACTAAATAAGATAAACTATAATAAAATTGCACAAAACAATATCTATATAGGTACTACTATTACTAGAAATTTACAATATTTTTAAAATACCCTGTATAGCAATTAAAATTTAAACTCACAAGGTTTGTTATTCATCGCAGAGCGATCGAGCAAGTGGGTCAAAAACGATTCGAATCAGGGAATTAATTTATTCGAATTTTCGAATCAGTGCACTGATTCGTTCTTTTTGAACGAATCGTTCGCGAACGACACACCTCTAGTCACGTCATTCGCCGGACGGTCGCGAGTCGCGGCTGTGTATTTGGGCACCTGCACTCTGCAAACACGGACCGACGAACGTTGATGGACTAAAATACAGGATTACATAAATAAATTATACTATATTTGTTCGCGCACACGTGAATTATAATTAAACCATCTAAGTTTAATTTTATTTTTTCTTTAATTTTACTAGATTAGGTACATAAAACAATCCCGCGTTTGGCAAGTGATCTGCTTGACCGCAACAATATATACATATTTTTAACATGTGTCTTTGGAGGTGGGCACCTCACCTGCGACACTTGAAGACACGAATATCTTTTATTGTTTGATACCTTTTACTAAATATCCTAAGATATAAATAGCGTTGTAAACGCATTAAAAATAATAAATATTTAATATATTTTTAATTTATATTTATACAATAAAATAGAATAAAAATATGAAATAATAAATGGATGTTGTGTAGTAGAGGGATTTTAATTTCAGTAAATTTTAAAATATGAAGTAGCTGAGGTTACAAAGCACCCATCGCCCCCCAAAATCTCATCAGCGCCCCCCAATTTTTTCTGTGACCCTTACCGCCCCCCTCTAGGCCTCCAGCGCCCACAAGGGGGCGTTATCGCCCACTTTGAGAAAGACTGTTCTAGTCGGTCATGGTTAGTTCTGGTTAGCAAAGCGGCTTTTTATTTTCCCCAATTAAATATCAGACGTAAAAATGCGGAGACGTATTAGAAAAGACCCATGATTGGTTTTTTTACATTAAATGCATTATTTAGAAAAAGGCTACTTTTTAAATAACGCACCGAGTCTCTGTATAATAAAATAAAACATGTTTCATGTGTCAACACGGTCAAGAAGCTCGTGATTAGTCACGGGGTATCTCTAGACGCGAGTCCAACCACCCAACTAACCTACGGTTTTAATAAAAATAAATGCCACTTTTAATTTCAACCTTGTGTATTTTATTTAAGTTTATTATTTAAAACTTAACTAAATGTTTGAGCATTTTACAATTTCTTAATGTTTAAAAGTTATTTTGGTTATTACTTCATTGAGGACAATTACAACCTATTAAAAGTTAGGTGGTGGTAGATTACTTTATGTAAATAAATAAATAAATCGAAAAAAATATATTTTCTTTTATATTATCTGTTTGATTGCATCAAAGGATTATTTTTACGATGTTTACATGTTTTTAATTTCATTTCTTTGTAGGAAAGTAACAGTTAATAATAACATACATGGAAAGCGTTGAAATGGACTTATTTGATATACAACCAAACGTCTTTTAATTAATTTCACTTCTCAAAAATAAGCAACCCGTAAAATATATTTATTTTATTTACCGCTAATTTAAAAAAAAACTGTTTAATTAACATATTAAGAAAAGTTACAAATTAATAAATAATGTAGGCAAAATAACTTGGAGGTAAAAGGAGAAAAACGAAAATTATTGTAAAATATATCAGAACAGTAAAAAAACACTTAAATGAATTTCGGTGTGTTACTCTAATTCTCGTTATTATTCTAAAGTAATTACTTTTTTATTTTTAATTATAGTCAAAATCTGAATGTTGATATATTCATTTAAATCAATAAACATTGATTCTAAAAAAAGGGAACTAATGAAAAGGATTTTAAGTTAATTAAAAGATAAATTTAGAAAAAACCGGACAAATAAATAATCTATACTCTAGTAGCTTTAAAACTCTTATAAACTACCTCACAAAGTTGATATTGTTTAGGTTTTATCACCTCTTTACATGTAACTAGTCAATTCTAAAACTAAAATTTTGTTATCCTTTTAGTTTATTTCGAGATTTTAAAAACAATATATTGAAATAAAGGTGTAAATTGTAATTTTTTGACATAATGCCTTATTTGGGCAAGAGTTTTATGCATTACTGTATGCATTATTATCATCAAAGTTTTTACAGCTTACTAAGCGTTGGAATAAGTTGAAATGATGCCAAAAAATACAATTTTCACGATTATTTTACCAAATAATTTTTAAACTTAAGAAATAACAACATCCTGTGTCACTCTTACTGATTGCAACATAAAATCATATTTTAAAATAGTTGTATTTAACATTAATACCGCTTAAACTTAAAAAAAAATGGAGGACAACAAAGTAAGAATATTTATTACAAAAACTTAAACAATTTTATATAGCTTATTTTTTAGAATATTACGACACATTTTTACTAAATAAATTAAAAAAGGATATTTGACTAGTTCTCAGAAATTTACGAAAATGAGAGAATGATAAAATCGAACAATAACCTACAAAAAATGATTGTGTGTAACTTCAAATGAAATTACTACTTTAAACTTGTTTTCTATTTTTTTAAAAATCTGAAAAATACCAATTATTACAAAATAAAATAATTACCTATTTCTAATTTAAAATAAGGAAATTATATTTTTTTCTGGGACAAAGATAAAATTATTTTTTAATGATTTTTTTGTACGAAAAAAAAGGATACTTAGTGTAAAATAAAGTATTTTTAAAGTTATTAACGAGATTAATATAAATATTATCATAAAATTAAATAAATTAATAATATAATATCATTGTTATATTGGGTTTGGGACACAATCAGAAAATGATAAGTAAAGTATTTGATTTACTCCCATTTTTAACTGTGAAAGATAAGAACATCCAAATTAGGTATGGTTTGAGTAGACACAGTGGTACAGTTTTCGTAAAAAATACGAAGTTTATGATATAATGTCCATCATTCATAAAACTAAGTTTGGACATAAATTTCGTAAATTTCTGAATCCTTTACCAAATATTTTGCGTCTTGACAATATGAGCTTTTAGGTAGAAATAAAAAATAGTAAATAAATAAATAACTTTCTTCTTAAAAATCACGCATTTACAAAATCATCCTCTTTTGGATCACTCGATGATATAAGCTGAACAGTTGATGCAACCCGTCGAGGACCAGTTAATTGAATTCCTTTATAAAATAAATATTGCAAATAAAACAAGATTCCTACTGCGAC
The DNA here is from genome assembly GCA_019359885.1 of Listronotus oregonensis. NCBI lineage: Eukaryota > Metazoa > Arthropoda > Insecta > Coleoptera > Curculionidae > Listronotus > Listronotus oregonensis. The sequence goes on from JAHBCN010006792.1 coordinate 64,283, forward strand.
AATCACTATGGTAAGTAAAACAAATATCCAAATGTCCGCAGCAGTGACAGATTTCTGTGAGTCTTTTGTGCTCTGAACATAAGCATCATGTAAGTTTCTTAAGGTTTTCTTTGTTAAAGGTTTATCCACGCACTTAAAAGCTCCCGCAACATTATCGTACAGGGTATATTTAAAATTGTCCTCATAAAAATCCTTTCC
>JAHBCN010006792.1:69480-94918 GCA_019359885.1 Listronotus oregonensis
GTGGCAAAAACCTGATCTTCCCGGCACGGTTGGAGACATCATCTGTTATCCAAAATCGAGTGGAAACTGGAGCGGGCGTGTACAGTGAAATGAGGAACTACCAATTCTCCATTCCACGAAAAATATGAATTACTGCATTGTGCACAAGAAAATAAAAGGCAACGAAAAAGTGGATGAGCTAGCGAGACAAGGATCATCCACACCATACTTTGGACCAGAACCTACCCTTAGTGACCAAAACCACAGCACGCGGGTAAACCAGGAAATGGATCCAAAACTAACACAAGGAATATTGGGGAAGCGCCAGTAGAATAAAACATGGAAAAGGCTTCATAAAGGGTCCATCCAAAAGAACAAAGGAAGAACTATCCAGACAAAGTAAGACTTCGCATAACAATAGGGGTGTTAACAGGGCACGATAACAGGAGGACATCTACACAAGATAGTCCCATACAATGGGAATCCAAGTAGCAGAATATGCGATAAGGGAAAGAAACAGCCTATCATATCCTGTGCAAATGTAAAGCGTTGAATCACAAATGACAAGCATTATTTGGGCAACCGAAAGTGAGTCCACAAAAATATATCAACCCACTAGTCTCGGGGTTATACAGATTTGTAAAAGGAACAAAACTAATGGGAGGCTTGGTATAAACGAAAAAGGGAGATTAGGCACAAAAAGAATATGCAAGAGAGAAATGTAATGGTCTGACAGACACATGACAAGTACTTTATATAAGGCCGACGGTGTCATGTAGTAATATTTGGACTTTTTCGAATATTGGTGACTTAACCGGTTTTGTTAATAACTTATAAAAGATCTGCTTTTACCCTTAAATAGATCAATGTTTATATAAAAAAAATTTATAACGAGAGTAAGCAATAGTTTTTCATTACCTTAAAAGATTGACACTTAAATTGTATTAAATCCTGTAATTATTTTAGCTTTATCAGTCATTTATCTATATTTTTTCTTCAAATCCTATACATTTGTATTTGTAAATATGTATTTTTTACTTGACATTGACTGATTAAAGGGTAATCGATTTTTCAGGCAAGAGTTAATGGCAAAAAAAGGAATTGTTATGGTATTATAATTTAGTTTATCGTTATATAGTACTTTACTTTACTTTAGTCCAATATTTTCTTGTGTTACGCTAATTCCATATATTTAAGTAAATAAAACCAGGAACTTCCTGCATTCATTTAAAATTACTAACAAAAAATAATTTTATTATATTTTCCCGAAAACCCTGTATATAAATCTTTCTTACCTATAAGATTTTAGAGTAGTTTTATTTTTGCCTCACTCAGTGCGATAAAGTACAACTTTGCGAAGGCTAGTTGGAAAAATACTATTTATTTTAGAAATAGAGCCATTTTTAGTTTTAACAACCTTTACTTTTTTACTTTGTCGCCAAATTAATGCTGTATTTAAAAATACAGTGTTTTAAAAAAAATTGAACATTTTTTAAATACTGTTTTTTTTAAAAGTTCACACTTCAGAACGGACAGAGGTAGAATTACCTGAAACGTTGTGTAATTTATTAAAATAAAGACATAGGAAGTTCGAAATTCATTTTCTATGACATTGCGACATAATTTTGGATATTTTATGAGAAACGAAAGCAAATGTTGGAGGAGGATTGAAGGAAGGATCAAGAGTAATATGACAGCCAATTGTTTAACAAAGAGTTCGGTGTTTTCTTTAGAAGTAAAAATACACAAATCTATTAAAGAGTACATGGGATGGTACTGTCTCAGGTGAGAAGTTCCTCTACCACCTTCCAAGGAGATTTAATCCTTTGTGTACCACACCTAAAAAAGAATATATTAAACTGACTATATCAAAATACCATAAAAACCTGCTTTTCACTGGAAAAATTTTTACCTGGATCAACCTTAACAAAACCAAAATGAAAAAACTACAGCAACAAAGTTTTCTTGTGCCAGGTAGCTAATCAATGTCAGTGACAATAAAAAAAGACATCTTGCTTTATGCAAAAAAAAAAGATCCCTAATATCAACTAGAAAAAGATACTCCTGTAGAAATCCTAGCCAAAATCATGGAGGACTACACCTTTAATATGAAAAAAGGGAACGGTGAGGATTACAAAGAACCTTCGTTAAAAACAATTTGGAATACCCCCGCACAACTATTACAAGAAAAATATCTTAAGGAGTATTTATAGCGTATAAATGGTTATTGTCTAGAAACTCCGATTTTGACCAAATTTGGTTTACGGGGTTTTTTTCGGCAACGTTTCATTTTCGAGATATTCATCATCAAAGTTAAAAATCAAACTAACCTTATTTTCACTATATTCCCTCATCTTTTTGCACACAATTTATCATGTTTACACTAAATTGGCACACACAATATTTCATAAACACCTTATAAAAATTTGTTTTTTAAATTTATTTTTACCTTTTTTCATTAAATTGTGAAGTTTTAATGCCAAAGGCCGCGGCCATATTTGCTGATAAAATCCCTAGTGTATACATGGTTACGCCGTAAGCGACGTTTAAAAGTGGAGGTTTGCAATTACATGAAAAAAGGGTAACATAAATATAAAAACAAGTTTTTAACAGGTGTTGATAAAATATTGTATGCCAATTTAGTGTATAAACCAAAAATTCTGTGCACAAAGAAGAAGGAATAGTAAAAATAAGATTAGTTTGATTTTCAACTTTGATGATAAATATCTTGAAAACGAAACGTTGCCGAAAAAAAGAGTTTTTAGATCCATGATCAGCGCCCCAAAAAACTCCCGATTACCAAATTTGGTCAAAATCGGAGTAGAGGCAACTTTCGAGATAATTACCGTAAAAATTAACCTGTTTACAGACATATGCTTCAGAAAAACTTAGCCTGGGAAGGCGAAGAAAATCTTGACGGTTTACAGAAAATATTTTTACTTGTGTTCCTTCTAGCTGGAAAGGTAACGAGGCCGTAAATAGCAAGGTGCATTACTTAAGCAAGCAGTAAGTGGCTTGTTCAAAACAAATCTAGACCAGATCTATGCCCCGTTGGCAAAATGGTGTTTGGGAATTCTCCTCTAGGACTAAAAACAATGTCTCAGTGGATAAAAATTTCGGCGGAAAAAATAGGAATAGGCACAAAATACATAAAATTACGAACAATTTGCATCGTTCCTCCACAGTGTCCCCCTTGCTAAACAGGGAGTTGGAGAGAGGGAACTTATCAAAATGACTAGTCATTCACATGAAGGATCTCTTACGCCATATTTACAGATGGATACTGAAAATCCTTGAGGAAAAATAGAAACCCTTCAAAAAACAAATGCTAATGATAGTCCAACATCTAATGCTGCAGCTTCCTGCACTTGGACTCAATAAAGTCAAATAGAAAACCATTCCTCAGTACTCGAGAAAAATGAAGAAAAATTAAATATTTCGTACAACAACTGCACATTTAATATAAATAATTATAACAAATAAATAGTTTTGTTCTAATTCTAATTAATAAATGTTTTGGTGTTTAAAATAGGACTTTGTTTCCCCAGTGAAATAGTCATGTCGGTTTTATTTAAGTTTGTTGCTATCAGGCAATTTCGGTAATGACATTTTTGACAAAATCACGAGTCGTTAGGCGAAGCAACAAACTTTCATATTAGTCGAAAATTTTGCCGGCAAAATTTTCTCTCTTATGATATCATATTTGACATCAACATTTTTAGAATATCAAAAACTGATTTTTTACTTCTGTCAAAAAAGTGCAATCATTTATAGGCAACTAACAAAACACGACAAATTTTTCGTCGTCACAGTAATTTAAAATGAAAAATTAAATTGTAGAATTATTTATCCTAATTTATTGCCGGCCTATTTTTCTTTTATATTAATATTTTTATAGCATTTATTTTTATGGATAGGACAACAAATATTCTGAACGGCAGGCATAGGTTTTTCCTTATCATCTTTATCAAGTAATATTTTATAGAAAATTTAAGGTACATTTTTTTTTAAATTACCCATGTAAACCAATTACAGCATTAAGCATGGTAAAGACATGTACCAGGTGTTTTTTAATGGTTTGCCTTATTTAAAATTTTTATTTTTGAGTATAGATGAGAACTATTTGACATAAAATTATCATTTAACCATTAACTTTTTCCTTAAATAATAGCACTTTTAACTTTTAAAGTGTATTACAGTCAAATTTTCTTATTTTGTTAGGATATGACGTTTTAAATGCAATAACGGCTTTCGATTTTTGGACACTTTAGCTTTAATTAATTTTTATTTTAACTAGTTCATGTTTAAAAGGTATTTGTTAAACAAGACCATGGAAAAATAAATTTTCGTCTTTTATTTTGTTGGCTTTGGTCTTTACCAATCAGGAAGAATTAGTTAGAATCCAAAGGGAGTTTTTTTCAAATAATTTAATATCACATTGTTAATACTTTGGCAAACATTTTAAAAAATATATATGAATAATTTTTAATTGTAAAACGGTTATAAGTATTATTTTTTTCGAATCGTCCGGAAATAGCAAAATAATAAATATAATATTTATTAAATTTCGCCATATCATAATTAAATAAAAGAATCATTTGATCAAAATGTCTTTCTATAAAAAAATATAGAAAAATACCGGTATTCCTTTAAATTTTAAAGTATAGTCATTTTCATAAAACCAAGTGATAAAAAACAATTAATAAGCTAATAAATGAATGATATTAAATACCGTCATATGAGTTCATTATTTTATCAAAAAAATATAAAAGGAACCACCATAGAAGCAACCGATAAATCATATTTTTGTATTGCCGAAAATTATTTAAACAATTTTATGTTTTAAGATTTTCCAAATATACCTAAAACAACATTAAAAAAAAAAATAACAAACAAGTGCTTAAAACTTTAAATTAAAAGTCCGATAATTGCCAAGAGGTTTTTAAAGATCATATTTAATATTTTTAGTTAATTTTTTAAAATTATTTTATTATGTCCTTAAATTTAAAAATCAGATTAAGAACAAAATGAAAATGGACCCATTACAAATATAGGCAAACAATTTAACGAATAAGCTCTTAAATGACAAAAACAAAAATAATAATAAAAATATTAATAATATTCTTATTAAAAATCTTTAAATGTTATAAATGTTATATAGATAAAACTTTTAGACCATTGGGTAGCATAAAAGAATATTTTTCATATAATAGAAACACAGATTTCCACTAATCAACAATTTTTCAACATGCAATGGATAATCATAAAATAACAAATTTTGCAGCACTTTACGTGCGTAATAGTGCTGCCAAAATTTTCTTAGTTCTAAGTTATTTAAGAAATTATGAAAATTGTAAAAATAGATATTTGTTTAATAATTTAAAATTTAATTGTAAAAGAAATAACTTTTTTTTCGACCGATCGGAAAATACCCAGTTTCTGGAGATTTTTTTGGCCAGTAAAGTAATTTTTTCTGGGCTAGACCGAAAAGTGTTTATAAGGAACCGAAAAAACACTTTTACCGGGCCTATTTGCCACATTTCTAGTTCCATTTGTCACTTTGCAGATCCATGAAATAGAAATTAAGCTGCTAATTTAAAGCATAGCCCTTTTTATTAATGGTTGTTATTTTATAAGGCGCAAAAAAAAATGTCTAGTTTTTTTCTGGAATTGTGTAGAAATTTTAGATAAGGTATACACGTCTGGCAAATTTCTTAAGTGCGGAGATTTTCAGTGCGATAAAAGATGTCAATTTAGTAGGCAAAGGATTAAGGAAAATAAAGACAGACAAAAAAGGGGAAAGGGGCTGATTCCCTTTCTACCGACCCCAGAAGAAGAGGGGAATGCTTCGGCCGGACTATGATATCACACTCACACACACTCAGTGTTGCCAGATCTTACGAATAAGGTAGCAATTCTGACGTTTTTTTTAATAAATTATTTTAAAATAAAATATTGCATTTAAATTATTAATTTACTTCGTTCCTGTAGTGTATGATAACAACGGCATATCAAAAGAAACGAGCGGGGAATTCCCGTCGCCTACAAGCAGTTATTGAGCAGGACGACATGGAATTCCCCGTTGATTGGAGGTAAAAGTGGCTTACAATTTATTTGTTTGCATTTTTACGCAGTCCTGTCTGATATCGTAAATTTTACATAAGTCAAAACCATCGAAAGTATTTTATTTAGAAAAAGTTTTATTGGCGACAAAATTTTTTATGATTTTTCTATCAATAACAACATGATACGAAAGTAAGGTAGAAGTGACATATTATATAGCGATAAAAGGAATAATACTGACTCAAACGATTCTGAGGACTGAGCATAATGTAGTAGTGCTTATTGTCTAGATTACGCTGGGCCAACATTTTGAAATTTATGGTATCTACTCGTTTATTTGGCGTTTTAATATTTGAATTGGTGTAATGTAAAGTTACATTAAGTTTAATAAATGTATTAAAAATTGTCATTGTGTTTCCTTTTTTAACAATATTATTAAGTAATTTGTAATCACCCACAATCCTCACTTTCTCTTACGATTTTTGTCATTGTATTTCACGATTTCTTCTTTATCTCATCTGGCAACACTGCACACACTACTCAATATCAACCGGTCCCCAGACGGCAATGCAAGTGAACGCGACGAGCAATGTTGCCAACCAGTAAAAATAAAATTATTTATGTTGTCTTGCTCGATAAAATAACAAACACCTATTATTAAAATAATAAAGTATCTTTTAAATGAACAGTTTATATTTTTTTTTAACATTTCTAAAATTGCTACTAAATATTTTACGAAATGACAACACTGTCGACAATATCCTAACGAATCGTAGGCACCGTCGACCGTCGTTATATTGGAAGTGGGAAAGGGGAATTTGTTGTCGTTCTCTTTTTAACCTGGGGTCATCCTATATGTATCCTACTCTATTACATTAAAATTGGCTCCCAAGCCCTTGTCTTACCAATCCTGTATAACGCTGCAGTGAACCATAGTAACATTAGTGTCAGAAGTGGGATATACGGTTGGGTATATAGTGGATATACAGTTAATATGAGTCAAAATTGTGGAATAAATATCAGTTTAAGGGCAAAAAAAATAATTATAGGTGGCTGTAATCAGATTGTAACCGATTTCAAAGGAAATTTTAGAAAGTTTTATTTCGTTATTTGAAAAAACACAGCAATTTTGACTTTACTAGTGTTCGCTATCGTAGAAGATCGTATTCTCGGCAATGTTCCAGAATATTCTGTTATAACTAAGAAAGATAAATGAATTTCGACTATGTCATTAACCAGACCCATAACAAATTCTATTAAAGAAATTTTGATAAAATTATAGGAAGTTCCATTCCGTTATTTGTCAAGATATATGAATTTTGACTTTAATAGTGCAATGTGGACTGTAAGATATTATTCCTGATTTTTGTACAAAATTTTACAAAATTCCATTTCAAACCTAAGCAAGATAATTACATTTGGACATTAACATTATGTTGGTGGCTTTTTCGAAGACTTTATTTTAAAAGTTTTCATATATTTCTTCCAAGTTTTAAAAAATTCTTTTTGGAAAATAAGCTGTAGTTTCAAGTTTAAGTTATCGGTTTGTACTTTATTAGTTGAACCTATTTTACACACAATTGATAATTATATGCCATCAACAAGACAGCAGCTAAAATAAAGGAACAGATTAGAAAACCTAAAGAAGAAAAGTTTAAAAAACTACAAACTGTACAGAATATTTTATTGAAATGATAACAGAAAAAAAGTATGAAACACTAGAAGACAAAAAGACAATCAAGAAGAACAATACCGGCTTCAAACAATTTTAGAGGAATAGGAAAATAAAGATGAACAAAATCGGCTTTAAAATTTTTTAAAAGATTAAGATAATGAAAGAAAAAAAGAGCCTAATTAAAAGCAAAGCTGGATTTAAAAGCAAAGCTGGATTAAAAACATCAATGTAGAGCAGACTTAATTACAGTAAGTTATATGACGTAAGGTACAGAAACTTGAAAAAGAAGGTACCAAATTAAAAACTCAAATGTTGCCGACTTTATTGCAGTTTATTGTTTTACAAATTAAGCCCCTGACTTTGAATAACTCTACTTCTTGGTTTATGCATCATCGAGAGTAAATAAAATAAATAAAACAGTAATGAAAAGTAACTTCGTTAGGTAATAGTGGCTTTCAGAGAAACAACGTTAAAATTTTTTTAAAGCATACTGCATAGTTATTGACAAAATTACCAACGTCTTGTCATGCGTTGGCATTTTTTTCTTGTTTTAGATTTGAAAATAAATACCGTAAAGAAGTTTACAAAATTCAAATTAAATCAAGAACCCAATACCCCGGAAAACCACTAATACGATTAGATTTTACTGTAGCATCTGATGGCATGCAAAAGAAGATGGCATATTATTCACTATTCTATTATCTTTGAGAATTGGTTTAAAAAACATCGAAGAGATTAAATAATATCATTCTGGCTAAGATTAATAATGGCGAGTAATCGAAGTCATTTAACGCGCGAGCTTTAAAAGCGTGTTAAGGGTTATGATTCTTAATCGTCAATTAATGTCTAAAATGGTTAAAACATTTTCGTCTTTACATAATTTTAAAGTCATAATTCTTTTTGAAATTCTTTCCTGATGTATTTCGGTTTTAGGCAACAAACCTGATGTATGGATATTCGAGAGACAAGCAAGGAAGTCTGAAGGTTAATGGAAGCCCAATACTATGGCCTATTCGATCCAAAATGTCCGGCTCACTATAAAAATAACTGTCATAAGAGGCCCCCTCGATTCTGCGCAGTAACAAAATTCCCCAAAATATTGTAATGTGATGCCTACCTACACACAGTTTGTAGGTAGGCAACACATTATCTTTTAACAAAGCCGGAATCCCGTTTTCTTGTGCGACGGCACGGTGTTTATAAAACCATATTCGCGCTGCGCTGTGCCGTTGTCTGATCAATCTTTCCAAGCGACTTACATGTTTTATTGTCGTTTGTGCCGTCATAATTTCGATTGTTTTGCCTTGTGTAATTTTATTTTGTGGTTGCAGAAGATTTTTGGATCGATAAAAACCTTTATATTTTAGTGATTATTAGTTTATTTAATTGTGACTATAATTTTGTGTTTATTGTTTGTTACTTACAATATCGTAACAAAATGCCTGAAAGTTGTATGGTTTTGTCTTGCAAATCCAAGGGTAACATACCCGGAATACCCCTGATTAGGAAAACAAGCGCAGGTCAATTTAAATATTACTTTCCCAAGACCATAAACTTATCTTGAATTGGGGCTTCAAAAATCTTGTCTGGTTTAATGCTCCAAGACACAATCATGTTCGGTGTTGGGAAAAGAAGTTATTTAATCATTTTGGCGTTACTTTACGACCTAAAAAACAACCAGTTCAAATTAAGTTTTTACTTTTCTTGACCCTTGCCAATTTCGATGATTTTTTGCACACAGGGGCGCTGATTACACATTCAAAGTAAGTGTTTTTCGTCAACGTTTTATTTTTCAGATATCGATCCTTAAATATGATAATTATATTAAACTCATTTACACTTTCTTGCCCTTTATTTATCACAAAATTCGTAATAAGTACATGAAACTATCATACAATGTTTGAAATGTATTTAAAAAAATCGTGTTGTCAATTATTTTATCAAGATTTTTGGTAAAAATACAAAACTTCCAAAAATATCAACCATTTAAATAGAAGGCTGTGAAGTGGCACCATTTCATGTTAAATCAGATGATATAAAATCCTATATTAAAAATTTTAATATTTTAAATATTCTATAATAATTTCGTTTATTAATCAACAATGTTGTTTAAAAATTTAAAAAAACGCTGAACGTATAGTTAGTCTGATTCATTGTGTAAACTCTGCGGGGCCGATTCCCCTATTTCCGCTGCCCTGCACGCCTGGACAATTTTGTTCTACAGCATTGGCCTTCCATACACCTTTAAACTTCTTTGGAGACAAGGTTATATTACGTATAAAGTTTCTTACTTATCCTTAATAAAATCGTTTATTAGCAAACATTTTTAGACGTTCTATTGCACCTGTTTTAAAGCCAACATGAGAAACTAAACACGCCACTTAATACAAGTATGAGTCGTTTATTTTTTAATATTTAAGAGCAAAATACAAAAAAATAAAATATATTAAAGAAAATAAAAACCAAAAAAAGATAAGACTTTTGTCTAAATCTGTCGAAATGTAAAACATTTTTTAGACGTTCTATTGCAACTGTTTTAAAGCCAACATAAGAAACAAAACACGCCACTTAATATAAGTATGAGTCGTTTAATTTGTAATATTTAAGAGCAAAATAAAAAATAATAAAATATATTTAAAAAAATAACAACAAAAAAAAGACAAGACTTTTGTCTAAATGGAAAATTTACTTTAAAGTTCTTTATTTAACAAGATGATGTTGAAATTAACTTTTCCAGATAAAACACCTTTTATATTGCTCTCTTATCCTGTGTGTTTAACAATAAACATATTTATTTGTTTCCAATTGATCAAGTCGCTGACCTCCATTTTAGAATTTTATCGTAGTTTTATTTTAATTAAAACAAAAGGAAGGCCGTTATTAAAACATATACCTTAAACACTAAAATCTTGGACTTCTATTGTCTTTATTTGTTAACTGTTACACAACGTTTTGGTTAGTGATGTATCTCCAATCGTTTTCAACTGATAACTAAAAACTATTCCTAAAAGCTACGACTTATATACCATCCCTTGTTTACCGAAGCTTGACCGACTTTTCACGGTTCAGCAACGGCAGCCAGATATTCGGAATGCCTACACTAGGTTTGCTAAATACATTTTGGTTGTTTACAATTATTACAGATTTTTTTAAATTTTCTTTTCTACCAGTGAGTTTCTTTATGAATGGTTTTTGCTTCCGACCATTGTATGCGGTGTTGTTTTGACCAAGCGTGTTCGGCAATCCCTGATTTCGACGTTTCACCTTGTTTAGAATATTTTTGTTTTCTTTAACTCTAACTTCGACTGGTCTCTTTGTTTTTCCAATGTATACCTCACCACATTCACAGGGAATTCGGTAGATTCAGTCATTATTAGAAACATTGTTGTCTGGTCTCGTCTTAGTAAGAATACTTCTTAGAGTTGTTTGGGATTTAAATGCCGTTTTAATATTGTACTTATTCGCGATTCTGCGGATCTTCTCCGAAGTTCCTTTAATGTATGGAATTGTAATAAATATTTGGTCACGTGAAGTCTCGTTCAAGTTAGAGTTTCTTGTCTTATTTTTATATTTTTCGATTGTTTCCTATACTAGTCTCTCACTGTATCCGTTCTGCTTAAGATCCCTAGTTATGTTACCTATTTCCTCCTGCAGGGATTCCCTACTGTTGCATAAGGTCACTGCACGATTATAGAGTACGTATAACCCCCTGTTTGGTTTCGTTAGAGTGATTAGAATTATGGTGTAAATATTGTCCAGTGTGGGTAGGTTTTCTGTTTACCGAGGTTTGTACATGTCAATTATTTCGTTTGACTAGAACGTCGAGGAAAGGTAGGGCCGAATTTTGCTCCTTCTTCATTGTGAATTTAATACAAGGTAGGATGCAGTTTAGATGTTTTAAGAAACCTTCAAGTTTTTTGCCATTACCTGTTCATACAATAAAAGTATCGTCCACATATCTTAGCCAAACTTTTGGTTTAATTACTGCAGTTTTAATTGCATGTTCCTCAAACCATTCCATATAAATATTTGCTTCCACTAGGGAGAGCGACAAACCCATGGGAAGCCCATCATCCTGTGCGTAGAACTCATCTTTCACCTGAAAGTAGGAACTACGGAAGCTCCAACACCTCCATCACTTCATCCAGCGGCAGGGTGGTGCGTTCTACTAGTGTTTTATCTTCTTGAAGCTTGGCTCGGATAATGCTTAACGATTATTATACTGGTACGTTTGTGTATAGACTTTCTACATCAAAACTAACAAAAGTATCGTCTGGTCCTATTTCTACATTTTTGAGAATGTCAACAAAATGACTAGAGTTTTTAACAAAAGATGGAGACTTACCGACCTGTGGTTTAATTAGGTCTAAAAGGTGTTTTACCAATGCAGTCGTGGGTGCGTTTCTAGAACTGGTGATGGGCCTTAAGGGTGTATTGTCCTTGTGTATTTTCGGTAGTCCATAGAGATGAGAAGGTTTACTATTATGTGGTTTTAAAGTTTTTCTTGATTCATCGGTTAGAAAGTTTTTGTATTTCATTAAGGTCCTGCAAATTTTGTTTTCTATGGATGCTGTTGGATCTTGATCAAGTGATCTGTATTTACCTTTCCGAAGAACTTTGTCTATTTTCCGATCGTAAGTGATTGCATCCATGACTACAGTGGTATTCCCTTTGTCTGGAAGAATTTTGATAGTTTTATCATTTTGAAGCTCTTTAAGAGCTACTAATTCATTTTCATTTAAATTGATGGAGTTACTTTTTTTCTTTCCAAGACCATTCTAACTTTCCATCGAAAAACTTCCGCATCTGGTCCCTGGAGTCGTATTGTTTCTAGACTACTAATCATGTCTAAAGTCGGTGTTTGTTTTGGGGCTATGGCAAAGTTTAGCCCTCTTCCTAAAAGATGCTCTTTTGTTTTCGAGGGAGTTCGGGAGGACATGTTAATAATAGTTTTTTTGTTGGCACTCTGAGTGGTTGGCTGTTTACCGTAAAGTCTATTTAGTTTGTTCTGGTGCTTCTTTCTTAGATCATCTTTGTCCTTCTCGCATGTTCTTTCTATCTTTTGGAAAATGGAGATGGGCTTGGCCACCTATTTAGGATATTTCACCAATATTTTTTATTTTTTTATTAATCAACTATAAATTTTATCAAAAAATCATGCTTTGGTACACAGATTCCAATGACCCTTACAAATTTGCAAATTTAAAAAAATCTTTTACAATTTAAAAAACTATCATCGTTCTGGTGGCAAGTCTTTTACGACGTTCAAGATAAAATTAATCAAAAAAAAAAATAATAATAATAGATAAATAAATAAAATAATTAAAATTGAAAATGTTTTAATTTTGTTACGAAGTTTACGATATTCTAAGAGATTTTTTAAAAATTTATGACGTATTGTCATAAATAACATACTAATTCGTTCGGACAGGTATATTTAATATTTTAAAAACAAAAAGGTTGGTAAATCAATTAATTTTAACTTTTTTTGAAATTACCTCAGCCTTAGGCAAAGAAAACCAAGTAATACTTAAATTAACTGATATTGAGGCCACACAATAATCATTATTTATTAATATAAATGTTCTTTTTTTTTTGGTTTACGTTTTTTAAAACAAGTTTTCTTTGGTAAAGTACCAGCAGCATTCCAGTTTATTTTATGATTATTATCAAATGCATTTTGACAAATTTTTGACTTGTGGAATTCTGTGTATTTAATATATGATTAATGCTTCTTATGAGTTTTGCTAATGGTCTGGAAGTTTCACCTAAATAACTTTTATTACATTCACAAGACAACTTATAAATAACATTCTTTTTATTTTTCTTAATATTGTATGGTTTTAGTTTTGTTTCTTGAGGTCTTATAGTGTTTGGTATTTTAAAAATAGTATACATTTTTAATTTATTATTTTCTATTTTTTAAATTTTATTTGATAAGCCATAATTGAATAAAAAAAAATTGTTATAGGTCTATTTTGATTTTGTTTTAAATTTAGTTTTTTAAATTTGTGAAAGTGCATATAGGGGATAGGATTTATTTGTGAAAAAAAGAGATATATATTTAGAATATTTATTTAAGTGGAAAAGAAATAAACCAAAATATATCGCCCCCTTGCCACATTTCTTTATTTATTAGGCATGTCGATGTTATCCTCCGCTTTTTCATTATATTAAGTCTGTTTGTTATTCAGAAATGGTATACACTGTTTTACTTTTTTTTACGAAGCGTTTTTATCGAAGGTGTATTTTAGGACTAGGTGTGTACAAAAAGTGTAAAATAGTGCAAACTATTTCTGAATAACACAGACAACAGACGTATTGATCTGGAGGAGTAACTTTAAATTTAATTGGTTAGGAGGGGTAAGACGGCACCAGCAGCAGGTAAATACCCACATTTTTCCTACTCTCCTATATCAACTTAAATCTTTGGTTTTTTAGATTAAACGTGTTATTGAAAAAATATATTCTTGAGAGCAAAAGGACATTATTAAATGATACCATATAGCTTAAAGTGCCAAAGAAGTCATTGGCCGTTATGCTTTTGCCTATCTTTATCAACTAGTACCGACTTCTTTCATAAACAACAATTGGAAATATTTTAAAAGGTTTGCAAAGTCGGTTTACATTTTTTTTTCTTAAATTAATTTTGTTTTAAAATTAGTGATTGCCACTGAAACGTTTAAAGGTTCTTTATTTATTAATTATAAAATATATATTATTAACACATTGTTTAAAATGCAATTATCTGTTTAATAACCGGCATTTATTTGACAGGTGTTATATTTAAAAAATATATATTTTGACTTATATTCTAACATATGTTATATTTTTGTCAAAAATACCATGCTTAAAAATATTTGTTTCTCTAAAAACATTAGGAATGAAAACACTTAAAGTCCGATTTAAAGTTAAAAAGGCCACCTTGTTCTCTCTCACTTTAAAATTATTACCGTTCTCGTCGCTCTGTTCCAAGTTTAACAACGTAGAGAGAGAAAGGCTTAATCGCGGACTCTTTTGGTATGACGCTCCTGGCCCTTTCTTGTTTAAATCGGACTTTACAGGTAAATAAAATATGTGCCAAAATAACTGTCTTATTTAAGATTTAGGCAAACATACTTTAAAAAAATATTAAAAAGAAAATAAAAAAATAAAATGATTATGCAGCAATTGTCCCAATTAAGCATCTTTCTTCCTATGACCCAATTTTTGATAATTTTTTACTTATCGGGCCCACGGCCGATTTTATTGAAATTTAGTAAACGGAGGTTTTTTGGGGCCCTGATTACGAATCTGAAGTCAGGGCTCTGTGTCCAGGCTAATTTTTTTCTGGATCTACTTTAAAGTTTTTTTTAATCTCTGTTTTGTTTTAACGCTATGTTTAACACTAATACTTTCTACGGTACTACGTGCTTAATAAATAATGTGCCATTAGAATAGCTTTAAAATAGCCCATAAGTTTATAAGGCACTATTATTTTAAAATCTATTTATAAGAAAAAGACTAGGGACACCAAAAGGATAAAAGGATCCAGTATTAGCTTATTTACTGGCTATTAGGAGTGTAAGTTATAGTAAAAAATAATGTAACACTCACCTGGAAAAATTGATCTAATTTTGTTATTAGATAGATTTAGATCATCCAAAAAGATTAATCCCATAAAAGCCTTTGGTTTAAGAGTCTCTATTAAACTATCCTGCAGATCCAAAACTTTTATTTGATTTCCAGATAAATCAAAGGTGTTTGACTCAATGGTCGTTAAAGTACAATTAATACAACGTAGAGTTTCATCCAAATGGTCAAATTTGTAAAGAGTACTTTTGAAGAAACTAGGTGTAGCGTTTACACATGTTGCAGTAAGAGAACCTCTTTCACCATATGAACATTTCATTAAGTCATACGAGGTCAGTCTGGAATAGTCACAAATGGCCGTTGAGACAAACATTGTCACTAACCATATTCTTGTTACCTGAAATCAAAAATATTTGTAGTTGCCTAAAATCCACCACTTCGATAATTAACTTACCGCCTTTTGTATTTGAAAGCTTTAGTTTGAGATATATTTGTATATGTTGTTTATATATTATACCTCAAACATTAAAATAAAGTACAAAATTATTTATTATTAAAGCTTATTTCTTTGAAAAGTAAGTGGGAAAGTCATGAACTGTATGTCACATAAAGTAATTTTTCTACGACTGCTATGAAAAGTGTCTAAAAACGCACGTCAAACAGGATCTGAAAATGACTAATTTCACATGATGTATGATACTACTTTGTGAAATTTTTCCACATCAGTTGGGTCTGGTTTGGCCAAAATGATGGATAAACAGAACGAATGTCACAAAAATTTGAATCAAGTAGGTCGTGATTTTCGGTTGCCTGATTACACTTATTTTAATTTCAACCTGTCAGAAGTATTGTCAGAAATTTATCTTTTGCTGTGTAAAAATGGAGAGTAATAGTGAATTTGAATGTTTACCAGCCTAATTATAAATTTTAATTTTTTTGCTAAAGTTAACATCTTGCAATTTTCGTAATATATATCAACAACGTCTCTTCGGCTTATACTGAAACTAATACACATAAGCCTTTTGTAAGTATTCCGGTACTATTGGCAAAATTTTACTGTTCCTTGGACTTTAGTAGCTTAATATTATACCATAACAAGTAACACACTACATACCGTCTGTCTAGAGTTTCGAGCTATTAGTAAAGTCATAGGAAGTACTGAATTTTAAATAATATTTTGTGGTGTAATAGGGTCAATTTATATTCTTGGTAATTGTCTAGAAAGTGGCCGCAACTCCGATTTTGACCAAATTTGGCATACGGGGGTTTTTTGGGGCGCTGATCACGAATCTGAAAAATATTTGGCGGAAACGTTTCGTTTATGAGATATCCATCATCAAACTTGAAAGTCAAACTAACCTCATTTACACTATATTCCCCCTTCTTTTTGTAAGCAATTCTTGATTTTTACACTAAAGTGGCACACAATATTTTATAAACACCTTTTAAAAACGTTTTTTTGTTTATTTTACACCTTTTTCTTTATTAAATTGCCAAGTATCATTCTCAAACGAGGCGGCCATGTTGTATATATTGTATACCTGGTTGCAGCGTTTGAAAGTGAATTTTTACAATTAAATGAAAAATAGGTATAAAATAAATATAAAAACAAGTTTTTAAAAGGTGTTTATTAACTATTGTGTTCCAATTTAGTGTAAAAATCAAGAATTCTTACAAAGAGAGGAATAGTGTAAATGAGGTTAGTTTGATTTTCAACTTTGATGATGGATATCTCGAAAACGAAACGTTTCCGCCAAAAATTTCAGATTCGTGATCAGCGCCCAAAAAAACCCCCGTATACCAAATTTGGTTAAAATCCGAGTGCGGCCACTTTCTAGACAATTACCATATTCTTTTGTAATTTTTATTTGTTAATAGAATGCATACTAAACCTATATATCTTGACGGAGGCTACTACCCTTAAAATCCTTAACTTAAAACATGATTTTTTAAGTAAAAAGTGGTGTTCTCTGTTACTACAACCATGAACAGTGTAGTTTTTAAACATTTGTTCGTTTTACTAATAATAATAAAGGTAACTTATTCCGTAAACTTTAGTAACATGATATTTACCGTAAGACATTACTTATATTACTAACTTATTTTTTAAAAAAGATTGTTCTACTAAAGTTACAGGAACAAACATATTACTTAAAATTATCTATTTTGTGATATATTATTAGATACACATATGCCTATGTCTTTTGTAGAGTTACCTTAAACTTTAGTAATATGGTTTGCTCAAAGTGGGGTTTTAACATTAATATGCTTTCTATTCAACCGCCACTAATGTTACTACAATTATTAAATAATAATATTATGAGTTTGAACCATTCACGAATTCTAGAAGGCTGTGGCAGCAACTATTACTCGTAAGCAAACTATCAAAACAATAATTCATTGAAAAGGTTGTCACAAATTTCTATATTTACACTGGACAATATTTACAAAAAGTATTGCTTGTGGAAATTTTTTGAAAGTGTCGATGAAATAGATAAACAACACAGTAACTTGCCACTTTTAAAATATTTAGTAAAAAACGCTGGTATAGATTTATTGGAAAATAACTTGTTTACAAAGATACAAGAAACCTTTTTTGTTTTATGCACCCATCGTTAAACCGCGTGAGGAATACAAAAAGAAATAAAATAGTATCCCAAATACTATTTGTATGTTCTTAAACATCGAAATTTTATGGTCAGTACTAGCAAAGTTCCGAGTCCTACCTATTCGCCTATGAAACGGGAAATTGTGTTCCAGAATACCATAATACTAAAAGTTTTATTAAAAACACAATAAGGAATATGATTGTTGTTTTTATTATTTGTTAAATTTATTTAATAAAATTCCTTATTTAGAAAACGATGCAATAAGTGTGCTTTTTTTTTAAAAAAATTCATAAACAATTCGTTAATGTCAACCTGGTTAGTGTCAACCAGTCAAAAAATATTTTATTTTCTGTCATTTACGTTTGACAAAACGTGTGAAAACTTTGCACACGGCGGCGGCGCGGCGTATGAAACATTTTTACAAGTCCGTCAAAAAGTTAAAAGATTAAAAATAATAAAAAACGCATATTAATCCTTATTTTCTGCAGGGGTAGAAAAGTATCGTGTGCAACACGTTTGAAACTCTCACACGAGTATGAGATTTGTGCACGAGCCGTAGCGAGTGCTAAAGTCATATGTGTTAAAAATCTTTTCAAAACTTGTTGCACAATATACCATTTTAAAATTCTAACAATATACGATTGTGTAAAATCTTGCTCGTTTTTCAAATATACGACATGAAATTTCAATTTTTAATTTTTATGAATAAAACGTTGAAAATGTTTAAAAGGCTGAAATAAAATTTACTAAGGTAGTACCTTTAGGAATCACCTAAAAAACACTCCCTGATAGATATAGATAGATAGAGATGATATAGATAGATCCTGTAAAAAGCCAAGTAACATAATATAAATTTTTCGTGAATGAAGTGTTTGGCAAAACAAAAATAAACTTAGACCAATTAAAAAAGAATTTAAGGTCAAAATTATTATTTTTTCTTCATGATTTAATATTTTTATTATCCACGAAAAAAAATTTTTGTGGCTTTTACGCCCTTTAAAAAAAACACTAAATTTTCACATGTCATCACATTAAAATATTTGTTTATTATAGTTACAGTAAAATATGTAGTGTTTAGTTAAAATATTTTAAAAAATGATAACGGTATAAATGGTGATATTATAAATATACATATTTATACGAATTTTAAACATACATATTTTTTTTTAAATAGGCCGAATTAAGTGCACTTTTTAAGAATATTAGTTTTTATGAAAATGCAAATAAAAATTCCGTCTGCATAAAAAAAAATATTGGCCAATGCTACCGTCTAAGGTGTTGATCAAGAAAATTGCACATGCCAACGTTAAAACCAATGAAAATTTCTTGATCCATATCTTGGACGAGTAACATTGGGGGCAACATTGGTGACAACATGGGAAGCCGGGCCCTAACACTAAACAAAACTCCAACCTAATATTAAAAAAAAAAGGTCTCTTTAAATGGCAAATTCTCGTTAAAATTTTTTCGCTTTACTTTTGCTAAAACGAAAGTTTTAAAGTTTTTGGTTTGAATTTGTCCATTTTTTCTATTTTTTTATATCCTATGTGCCAAAGTTTTTTGGGTAACACTGTAAACAGGTCCTTTATTAAATGCAAGTATTTATTTTAGAAGTTTAAAGAATTATTATGTATTAAATATGTATATAGTTTAAATTATTTATAAACAACCATCACACGGGGTGGTCAAATTTTTAAAAAAATATATATATTTTTTTGTATTTGGATATTTCTAAAAAATGTCTGCAGGCGCACTCCGTAACACCATAGAGATAAATTTTCTGTCCATAATAGAAAATCTCTTTAACCCCAACTCCGTAAGCTTTCTTGGCTATAATCGGATTTCCAAATGGCTAGTTCAGAGTATAAAAAAAGAAACACCACCCCAGGGTCCTGCTACGATTTGTTCTCTTTCTATCCCATGAAAATGTACATAGGTTTATCTTTGTCATTGTTTTACCTATTTTTTTATTTCATTTTGAACTTTTAAAGTGATTCTAACCCGCAAATCATTGTTTACTTATATATTTATTTTTCAGGTCATATTTTAATTATTTGAATTACATGTAATTACCCAGTGTTGTAAAGTTTATCCTTAAATAAATAAATTAAATTATTAAAGTTTGGTGTTTGTGGTCTGTGGTTTAAAAATTATAAAATAGACCCAATTTTTAATGATTTTGTAAAAGAGCACATCTTTGGGGATACAAAAAAATCATTTCTTAAACCTCATCAGTGTTTTAAATGCATTTTAACTAAAAGTTTGTGCACATATTTTTAATGATATTTGTATATTGCACTTTAAAATAAAGCATTTATATATCAACCAAGTTTCCATTTAAGAAAATAATCTGAACATCTTTTTGATTTTTTTTTTAAATGCACTAATAATTTACCTCTATATTTCCTACCAAATTTTACATTTCTTAATTAAATTTCAAAAACTATTTGAAGCCTCACAACTACATTGCGCAAAAAAAGTATGCCATCACCTCTATTTTTTACATAAGCAAGCATAAGCATTTTTTCTCCAAGCAACCTATGTTTTTATGTTAAATAATAATAGAAATTATTTAATGGACTTGCCAGATATTGTTCAAAAAGAATACTTTTTTTAAAGGGGAGTATATCAAAAATAAAATTTAGGTTCAAAATTTTTACTGAAGTTTTCATTGACGAGACGTGGATTTTTAGCAAGGGATCATTTCGTAGTAGCTGGCAAGATGATACCAAGCACTCGGATTCAAAAAAACAGTGAAGGTAAAAATATGTTTTTTTATTTTTTTAAGTAAAAACCGGTGCCTTGTAAATCTTTATAATTTCGTCTGTTACATATTTTTATCAGCTTATAAAAGTAAAAAAAAATTTAAAAAAGTAGGTCCAATAGGATTTTTGGGAGCTATGATGGCCCTTCAAAGACTCCTGGATCTCTAAAAAAATCGCAGCGAAGCAATGTAAGAAATATATAAAAAAGTTTTATTTTCAACCATCCTCCCGAGTCCTACCCCTGACGAGTCCTAGCAGTTTACGTTTGCAGGGCTTAATACTCGTGTTAGTTAAATTAGGTGAATTAGGTTAGGCTGGGTTGATTAGGTTTAGTTAGGTTAGACTTTTTTTGGGGAAAAAAAAGGTTTGAAGAAAAAAACGAAACGGCTAGGAACGTCGGGGCGAGGGGACTTTTGGGATGGTTAGGTTAATTTCAGTGCAGCAATATATAGCATAGGAATGCAAAATATTAATTTGACGTATTTAAGGATTATTACAGATTTTGAAGCTCATAATATTGCTTCGCAGTAAATTTTTAAAGACATTCTCACGGGCGTACCCCCATTTCTCCCAAACAATCCAAATAATTTTTTAATTTTTTAAAAAAATTTTAAAAGGTTGGGCTTTATGGGGGGAATTTTGGGACTGGACTATGTGCATGGAACATTACCTTTTTTGATGTTTAAAAAAAATTAAGTTAATTTATTTTTTTAAAGGGTAACGTTATATTGTGGTCCATGGAACCAAAGATGGTTTCATCAAGGGCGGGATCAAAATTTGGGTGGGATTAAAGAGGGGGGGATTATCATGACAAATGAACAGGAAAAATTTGAAAACTATTTTAAAAACTGAGCTGGTTCCGAATCTTCCACCAAAGTCATTAATAATTATGGACAATGCAAGTTACCATTCTGGTTTTTTAGAAGAAATCCCGAAAAAAATCTTGGACAAAGCAGAGACTGATCGAATGGTTGAATAAAGAGAACATTAACTTTCCGAAAAGGCCATGAAAGACAAATATGGAATATTGCGCGAAAAAACCCCCCTAATAAAAAAAAATACTACCTTGATGAATATTTTTAAAACCCCTTTAGGACAAAAAATTTTGGACTGCCACCATACCATTGCCAGTTTAATGAAATTTGGGAAATGGTATGGTCGGTTTTAAACGAAAATACGATCAATATATTTCCAATTTTAAAGGGGGGTCACCTTCAGAAGTTCTCACATGGGAAAGGGTTATAAACAAAAATTTCTATAGATCAATGGCAAAAATATGTTTAATTTCACAGAAAAGGTAATTCAAAGGGGGGGGAGGGAATGAGTGTGTAGCCCCTGATATTCCCCCACTTGTAATTACGACTAACGCAGACGACGACGGCAAGACAATATCTCTGACTTTAGTTCGGACTCTGACAATACTGACGAGACTGATTGAGCTTTTTGTGCTTGCAAATTTATTTTTGATCGCCCCAAAAATTTTTTAATCCCCCCGTTACAATTACATTTTAAATTTGGGAATGCAATATGTTTGTTTTTTTTAGTTTGTATTTTTATTTTTTTGGGTTTATATTTACATTTTGATGTGTTAACATATTCATCCAGGCAAATTTTTTTTATAAACAAGTAAATTAAATTATGAGTATTTGAAATTTTCCCCGGGGTTTAAAAAAATTTTATACCATTCTTCCTATTATTCACAATTTTTGTAAGCTCAGTTTTGGTACATCTACTGCTCGTTGTATTACATTCTCGATTTGAAGTGCGATTGCGCTTCAAACTTGTTCCTCTTCTAGTTGAAAAAAAATCAATATATTTAAAATTATCTGCTGTGTTTGTTTATTATTCATGATTAATCATATTAATTGTTAATTGTTACTAAGTTTGTTAATAAATAAATACTACAAGATTATTTTTTTTTTTTGAATTGAAAGTGTATAGACGAATGTAAAAATGATAATATACTGCTAATGGCCGGTTGCACCAACTTTTTTAAAGGGAAACCCTTAGGCTCCCTTTTACACGGGGGGTTTAATTCTCTCACTCCTGAGGGGGGGAATCTTACACCAAAAAGCAAAAGAGTCCCAAAGGAGCTTTCAAACGGAGAGCGGGGGCCGCCCGTATCGGGAGACGGGGCCCTCCCTCTCCCGCATCTCGAGCCGGGAGTCGCGTCAGGCAGGTAAAGGGGGAAAAAAGCCCGATAGGAGCGAGAGACGGGAAACTCCCCCGTGAAAAACCCTTTTGGGTTTTTTTTCCCTTTAAAATTTTCCCAAAGTAGCCAATCAGATTGCTTGTTTGGGGCCCTTTTAAGGGTTCCTTTAAAAATTTTTGGGGACAACCAGCCCTAAATCATCATTTGTTAATTTCTGAACGTATACAAAAAAAAATAAAGACTATGAATTTCTGAACGCGACAGTAAATTTTCTAATCTAATATTGATTGACAAAAATGTCTAATTATTAATTTACGACATACGTTTTTTCTCACCTGGATAACTAACTAAAAAAAGAGTATAATTTTGACTATACTATATTTCCGTTACCGAACGAGCCACTTAAAAGATTGATATTGGGTACCAATAAGTGATAGAAAAAAGAAAATTTTTTTAATTTATTGCTTGTCTTCTATCTTCAGAATTACTGAGTTTGCCGCTGGAAACCAATTTTGCCTTTCAAATAACCATAAAAATATTTTGACATTTGTCACCTAACCCCTATTATTTTAAAAGTCACATTACTATTTTTAAAGGTTTATATTTTTTTTCACTGTAGTAAATAAAAAAAAAACAGTTTTGTCTAGAACTGTTTTCTATTTTTTTTTCAACCCCTCTTTTTTTGACATGTTTTAAATTTTTCATCATAAAATCATGTGAAATGAAAAAATTTTTTTTTAGATTTTTTAAACATGCACAATTATAATCGGGAACTCTGTAATTCAATAGAGATAGAAATAACAAAAATAATTAAAAAAGATTCTTTTACCCCCAATTGCCCCTTATATCATTTTTTTTAAGTAGTTCTTAAATTTTTGCGAAAATATAGTATATTATTAACAAAAAACATTTTTTTGGGGGAAAAATGAAAAAATATAAGATTCACCGATGTAGCATTTTTTTTTTTATTATAAAAACAAACCCTTGCCCTTTTTAAATTTAACTTTATGTTTTCTTATTAGCCCTTTTTTAGAGGATATTTAAGACAGGGCCGAACTTACCAGGGCGCATGGCGAATCGGGGCCCCCCAAAAAGGGGCCCCGGGGGCCCCCGACCCCTAGGGTGGAAAAAAATTTTGGAAAAAGTTTAAACGTTTAACAAAAGGCTAATACCCTGGGCCAAAATCCAAGAAATAAAAAATATTTTTTTTTTTGTTCCCCCAAAAAATCATAATTTATTAACTGTAATAATAGCACAGTGTGTGGGGGAAAAAAAGGGTTTTTGCCTTCGGATTTTTTTTTAGTTTTTTTCATAAAAATTTGGGGAAAAAGAATAGATATTTTAAGGTATATTTTACATTATATTTTCTTTCAACCCAAAAGTCCCCCTAAGTAGGAAATTACAAAAAAAAAATTTTTTTATTTTAAAAAATTTTTTAATGACGCTTTATTGTAGAAAGCAGTTTCGGTATAATAAATATTTAACTACAAAACTCGCCCCTTTAAAAATCCCCCTTTTAAGATTTACAAAAAAATTTTTTTACAAATTAAATCGAGGGGTAAAAATTATGTCTCGAAAAAAAAGCGAAAAAAGGCAAAAATTGGAATTTTTTTTTCCCTGTTTGCATAAAAATTTGGGGTTTTGGGGCTTCTCCCCTACTTGAAATTTATTTTATGGTAATTTCGCTGTTTCTTTTTTAATGAAAACTACCTCTAATTGTGAAAACTTATAAAATAAAATAACATTTTAAACCCAAGATAGGTAAAAATTGGTTTGGATTATTGAATAATGGTTGTTTGTGTTTTAAAAAACAATTTCAAAATATTTAACCCTTAAAAATGAACCCTTGTTTAAAAAAAGTAAAAAAATATTTACCCTAAAAATGATTTAAATTTATCTAGGGTTTAATTTTAGAATGCTGCTGTTAAAATTTACTTTTCATTTTGCAATTTTCGATACTCATTTCAAAACGATTAACTTTTTTAAAAAAAAAATTTCCCCCCAAAAATTAAAAACTTGACAGATTTTTAATTAAAAAAAATTACCCTAAAAAATTCCAATTTCTTTTTGGTAATTTTTTTTCTTAAAAACCACCCCTTTAACATCAATTTTATAAACCAAATAATAAAATAAATAGGAAAAAAAAATTAATTACATACGAAAATTTTACCGGAAAAAAATAAAATACCAGTTATATGAAATTTAGATTATGCCCAAAGGGGCTATTCGAATTTTTTGAAAAAAAAAAATTTTGGTTTTTTAAAATATCCTTTAGTTTTTTTAAGATAGAAAGTTTTTTTTAAAAAAAAGTTTTAAAATGGGATGGAAAAGGGTGAAAAGGGGGTCGCTTAAATAGGGCTTTAAACGGGATATTCCCAAATATTTTTGAAAAAATTTTAATAAAAAAAACACAATCAAAAAAATCATTATGGTTTTTTTTCCCGAAAAGTTATTTTGAAGAAAATGAAATTTTTTTGAAAAAGGGGGGAAAAACGTTTTTTACTTTAAGCTCCAATTATTTTTAAAATTGGTTTTTTTGGCAAACTTTAGGTGTTTTAAAATATATATATATATATATATATATATATATATATATATATATATATATATATATATATATATA